>JAULKJ010007478.1:0-18002 GCA_032355405.1 Rubia balearica
CCCTTAGTCGCATTCTGAAAAATGTCATCGCAATTGGAGAACTTTTTCAGAGATGTGTCGTGGTTTCTCTATGTGTCAGTGCTAGCGGACGACCGCTTTGACGAGTACCTCAAACTCCCTCCGATCGTGGTGAATGAGCCCATCCTCTTCCTGATTTGGGAGTACATCGCCACCCCAAGAGCTCACCGGATCCCAAAAATGAGGGGAAAGGCTGGTGGGGTGACCGAAGGTAAAGGAGAGTAATTCCAGAATCTGAGGGAAAGGAGAGTAATTAGCCGATGATGGGGTCGTTCACCGGATTCCGGAAAGGAGGGGAAAGGCTCGTTCGCCGCGATCGGAGGGAAGGGCAACGAAAGGGAAAGGGGAGGGGTGAAATAAAAAAATAGAAATGGAAAATAAATAGAAAAAAGAAAATAGTAATAGAGAAGAAATAGAAAAAGATAAAAGAAATTGAAAATATTTTTAATTAGTAAAATTATGAAAATACCCCTGGCTATACCAGAGAATAATTTTGGTTTACCTGAAAACCACCCAGAATCTGGTTTTGGGACCAAACAAATTATTTTGTATTTGTTGGGTCCCAAAAGGGCGCGGTATTGGTCTCGGGGACCAAAAAATGGTATAAGATGATATGTAAGGGATCAAAAAACAGTTTTGTTTTTTTGCTTTCACTTTATAGAAGTGACATATATAATATGATTCACTAAATAAAATAAAAACAAAATCACGCTTATCACATTTCACATCCATCTAATTCACAATTCTATCATAAAAGTTGCTCCTGTAACACAAATTTATTGTACAAATTACAATTGTGTAGTAAAAATCACTCAACTCATCTGTTTTCTATGGAGTATTATTTACGATTTCCGCTACAAAAGTTATACGTGTATCACGATCATTTTCATGAAATACAAGTGTGCAGTCATCCTAGAAAGACTAGTAGAGTAAAATTACTTGAATTCTTACATGTTCTATTAATGGTAATTACGCTTTCACTTTTAAAAACTGACATGTGATATGAGTCACTAGATTAATAATCACACTTATCACATTCCGCATCCATGAAATTCAAATTTCTATCGTAAAAGTTGCATTTATAAAACAAATGACTGTATAAATTACAGTTGTATAACACTAAACACTCAATCATCTTTTTTTTATTATAAAAAACACTCAATCATCTATTTTTGGACAAATATTCACGATTTCTTCAACAAAAATGATACATGTATCACAATTGATTGCATAAAATATAAGTGTGTGGTTACCCTGTTAAGACTAGTAGGTTAATATTAGTGGTATACATACATTTTTGATAGCGTTATTCACGCTTTCACTTTAAAAAGTGCCACATTTGCTATGACTCACTGAATAAAATAAAAAAGAAATCACGCTTATCACATTTTGCATCCATGAAATCCATGTTTCTATCATAAAAGTTACATTTATAACACGATTAAGTGTAAGAATTATAGTTGTATAGCAGAAAGCTCTAAATCCATCTACTGTTATGGAGCAATATTCATAATATTATCTACAAAAATGATTAGTGTGTGATCATCTTTAATGAGGCTAATAGGATTATTTTAGTTGAATTTGTGCATTTTCTTAATGGTGATGCTTAAGTTTTCATGACTTTTAAAAATTAAAGCATATGCTATGACTCAATGAATAAAATACGAAAAAATTACGCTTATCACATTCTGCATTCATGAAATTTACACTTCTATCATAAAAGTTGCATTTAAAACACATTTTATTATGCAAATTATAGTTGTATAACATTTAACACTCAATTCATTTATTTTTTATAATGAAAAATCATGATTTTTGTTTTAAAAATAGATACATGTATTTAGATTGATTGCATGAATTACAAGTATGTGGTTGTCCTACAAAGCCTAGTAGGGTAATATAAGTTGAATACATATATTTTCTAGATAGTGGTGTTTACGCTTTCACTTTGAATAAAGCAACCTATGTGCCATAACTCAGTGAATAAAATACAAAGAAATCACACTTATCACATTTCACATTCATGAAACTTTTGCTACAAAAGTGATACGTGTATCACAATTGATTGTATGAAATACAAATGTATGGTCATCATTTATAAGGCTAATAGGGTAATAATAGTTGAATACATACTTTTTTTTACCGCGGTGTTTACAATTTCCCTTTGGAAAAGTAACGTATATGTCATGACTTACTGAATAAAATACAAAATAAATCAAGTTTATCACATTTCACATCTATGAAATCACTCTTCTATCATTAAAATTGTAGTTAAAACATATTTTAATGTACGTATTATAGTTGTCTAACATCAAACACTCAATTCATCTATTTTTATGGAGTAATATTCACGATTTTCTCTACAAAAGTGATATTGATTGCACAAAATACAAGTATGTTGCCATCCTATAAAGGGTTGTAGGATTTTTTTAGTTGAATACGTACACTTTCTGATATACTAGGTTTTTACGCTTTCAATTTAGAAAAAATAAAGCATATGCCATGACCAATGAATAAAACATAAAAGAAGTCACGCTTATCACACTTCGCATCCGTGAAATTTTTGCTACAAAAGTGTTACATGTATAGCAATTGATTGCATGAAATACATGTGTGTGGTCATCCTTTATAAGGCTAATGGGGTATTATTAGTCGAATACACACATTTTCTGATATCTTTGTTTACGCTTTCACTTAAAAAAACACGCATAGGTCATGACTCAATGAACAGAATACGAAAGAAATCCCGTTTATCACATTTTGCATCCATAAAACTCATATTTCTATCATTAAATTTACATTTATAACACATTTTGTTGTACAAATTACAGGTGTATAGCAGTAAACACTCAATTCATCTATGTTCACAAAGTAACATTCGACTTTTGCTACAAAAGTGATGTGTGTATCACGTTTGATTTCATGAACTACAAACGTTTGGTCATTCTTTTAAAGTCTAATAGACATATATTAGTTGAATACGTACATTTTCTGATAGTGGTGTTTACCCTTTCACTTTAAAAAAGTAACACATATGCCATTACTCAGTGACTAAAATACGAATGAAATTGGGCTTATCACATTTCACATTCATGAAATTTACACTTCTACCATAAAGTTGCATTTATAACACGTTTTGCATAAATTAAACACTCAATTGCTCTATTATATAGAGTAATACTCACAATTTTCACTGCAAAAGTTATATGTGTATCTAGATTGATAGCGTGAAATACAAGTAAGTGATCGTCCTATAAAGTCTGGTAGGGTATTATTTGTTGAATATGTTCATTTTTCGATAAAGTTGTTAATACTTTCTCTTTAAAATAATAGAGCATATTCCTTGACTTATTGAACATAATACCAAAGAAATCACGCTTAGCACATTTCACATTCATGAGACTTTCGTTACAAAAGTGATACGTGTATCCAGAGTGATTGCATGAAATACAACTATGTGATCGTCATATATAGGTTGGTAGGATAATATTAGTTGAATACGTACATTTTTCGATAACGATGTCTATACTTTAACTATATATATATAAAAAAGTAATACATATGCCATGATGCAAGGAATAAAATATAAAAGAAACCACACTTATCACATTTTGCATTCATGAAATTTTTGTTACAAAAGTGATACGAGTATCTAGGTTGATCGCATGAAATACAAGATGTGGTCATCCAATAAAGGCTAATATATTGGGTGGTGTTTACACTTTTACATTAAAAAAATAAAGCACATGCCATGACTCAAATGAATTTTAAAAAAACACGCTTAACACATTTCGCATTCATGAACTTTTCGTTAGAAGTGATATGTGAATCTTGATTGATGGCATGAAATACAAGTATGTGGTCATCCTGTAAAGGATAATAGGGTAATATTAGATGAATACGTACATTTTTTGATAGTAGTGTTTACGTTTTCACTTTGAAAAAATTAACTCATATGGCATGCAATAAAAAATAAAATACAAGAGTAATCATATTTATCTCATTTCGCATTCATGAAATTTTTGTTACAACGTTATACGATATAGATTGATTGCATAAATACAAGTATGTGGTCATCTTACAAAGGCTAGTAGGATAATATTACTTGAATATATACATTTTCTAAGAGCAGTGTTTACGCTCTCACTTTGTAAAAAGTAACGCAACGCAAAGACAATTTTTTTTATTTAAAAAAAATTAAATTAAATAAAAAACAAAATCATCCATCCTTATCACATTTGGCGTTCATTAAATTTTTGTTACAAAAGTGATGAGTTTATCTAGAGTGATTGCATAGTTCTAGATTAAATTGCCCACTTATTTTTTGGCAATATTCTCTATCAAAGTTTGACCGCATATTTGAGTATGAGCAATAATATTATAGTATGTGATATTGTTGAATTCATCGTAACAAATAGTTTCCAAATATTAACTTTTGATTTGCCATTATTATATGTAGGTAAATATATTAACGGTCAAACATATTTCTTGAATAATATGATAATGATTGCTATGCAATTCGAATGGAGGGAGTATGTGACTATCCATAAAGGCTAGTAGGATAATATTAGTTGAATATATACATATCTGATAGCGATGTTTACGCTTTTACTTAAAAAAAGTATCGCATATGTCACAAGTCAATGAATAAAATAGAAAAGAGAGGAGATCTCCTGATAAGTGGCTCATCCTTAAGTTTTGGACAGTCCAATGATTTTTTCACTTAAACACCGCATTTGTTAAATTACATACTAAGTTAAAAAAATTAAATGTATTTTTTGTATTTTCACATTCAAATACACATTATTACTTGTTTTAAATTATAAAATACAATTTTTTTAAATTACTAACTTTCAAGGTTAACAGTTAAGTGGTCTATCTTTCCTGAGACTTCCTTTGGAAAAGAAATCACACTTACCACATTTCACATTCATAAAATTATCCCTACAAAAGTGATATGTGTATCTAGATTGATTGCATGAAATACAAGTGTGTGGTCGTCCTATAAAGGCTGGTAGGATAATATTAGTTGAATACATACATTTTGATAGCGCTATTTACGCTGTCACTTTAAAAAGTAATGCATACGCCATGATTCAATGAATAAAATACAAAAAAAGTCACGCTTATCACCTTTCGCATCCGTGAAATTTTCTCAGCAAAAGTGATAGTTGTATAACAATTGATTGCATGAAATATATGTGTGTGGTCATCCTTTATAAGTAATTGAGGTATTATTATTTGAATAACCACATTTTCTAATAGCGTTGTTTACGCTTTCACTTTAAAAAAAGTCACGCTAGATCATGAGTCAATGAAAAAAATACGAAAGAAATCATTTCAATCCCATTTTGCATTCATGAAATTCACACGTGCTTATAGCCCATTTGTTTTATGAATTTATAGTTATTTTTATCAAACACTCAATTCCTCTATTTTTATGAAATAATATTCATGATTTTAGCTACAAAAGTGATGCATGTATCACGATTAATTGCATGGCACAAAAATGTATGATCATCTTTTACAAGGCTGATATGATAATTTTAGTTGAATGTGTACATTTTCCATTAGAAGTGTTTACATTTCACTTTTAAAAGAGTAACGCATACGCGATGACTCACTCTAAAATACCAAAGACATCACATTTATCACACCTCGCATTCATAAAATTCACAATTCTATCATAAAATATTATTTACAACACACTTTATTATACGAATACCAGTTGTACAACACTAAACCCTCAATCCATTTATCTTGTTAAAAGAAGAAAAAACCCGTCAATTTCCTTTAACAGATAATTGAAGTTCCATTGAATTTTAATACTAGCCAACTCATGTGAAAACACATGCTAAATTTTGAAAACACATTAATTTTGTACCAAGGGACACAATGAGCCTACCTGTCCAAACGATCCTTCTTCATAGATGATGCTAAATTGCGTCAAACCACAATGTCCTTGACTTCAATTGTGTATCCAAAGGTTAAATACAACCTGTAAAACTTGGGAGTAAATATTGCATAGTCTCTGTCCCATTTTAAAGTGCAATTTAACTATTCCTTAAGTTAAAATATCCTAATTCTAATTCTAAAATTGAATTAGTATGTAAGTATAAATACTAATGTGTGATACATTGTTAGATTCGTTATAATATTATTAAATTTTCACAAATTTTGATTATTTTTAATGAAAGATATTAACGATCAAGCAGTTTTTCAGATGTGTGTTAAAAGTTAAAGGGTAAAACTTGAAATGAGGCGGATGTAGCAGTAAAAACAAGAAAGAAGAATGGTACTCCCTCCGTCCAGCTAAATTTGACACACTTTTTAGTCAGTTTTTCAAGCCACGTTTGATAAAAAATTTCATGTAATATATAAGTAGTAATATTATCATGTGAGGTATCGTTGGATTCTTCGTAGCATGTACTTCCCAAATATCAAAATTTTATATGATATTAACATACGTAGCAAAAGTTATTAATGGTCAAATATGCCTTGAGAAAATAGGCAAAAAGGTGTATCTATCTCTAATGAACAGAGGGAGTATGATTCTGGGAGGGGACTTTGCAGTGCTCAGCTACATTGACTGAAGGAAGGATGCTCAGTCACCACAATTCTCTGTAAGCCCCTGCCAGAGCAAGCAGGAATTTATTTTTAAAATTTAAACCGTCGATTGGCGAAGGTATGGGAATCCAAAACATTTTGCACTGATTAGATTGGTTAAAAGAGTCACGTTCAAGTATTTTTACATTAAACTATGAGATGATTCCAATTACACCAAGCCACTAGATTATTACAATTTTTTCAAAGGTTCGTGCGATAATAAAAAAGGTACGCAATGACACTACCTAATATTCTCTTCGTCTCGAAATAATTGACATATATACTTTTAACTCGATATTTTATACAAGTTGATGTGACAGAAAATGATTGTAAAAATGTAGGGATATTTTGGGGGAACGGTGAGCCCAGTCAAATTGTTGTTGAAGTTAATATTGTAGAAATTTTAAAACATATTATTTATCATTTTGGGTAAAAATTAAAATGTGTCATTTTATGTGGAGCGGACGAAAATAGAAAGTGAGTAAATTATTCCGGATGGAGGGGGTATTACAATTCTAATCAATGGTCTGAATGACCATGAGAAGGATAATTAATCACGAAATCACCAAAAAAAATCAATCACATCAACAAGCATTGAACTAAACACACTCAAATTAGTCCATCCACACTAATGATCAGCATCAAGTAAAGCTCCCAAACTAAAAGTCAGCTAGTCTCCTTTTAACGCATTCAACATTCTTTCACTAAGCTTTAGCTATTAGTGGAACGGTTTGGCTGTATCGAATGGTTAGTATTGGGAATTGTAAGTGCAAGGGATGGCATTGAGGTGGTGGTTGTGATTGATCCAGTTATTGGTGCCAAGTACATAGTACGAATATAATACTCAATTTCAGTGGACTAGATGCTAGAAAGTAAATCATGCTTGATAAACCTTATAAATGTATGCTCTGTTGTGCTTGTGTTATTCGCTCATTAGTGATTCCTATACTTCTGTTCATATTGCATGAGTAACATGTGTATCTCAAGTCACTCCGGAAACAGGCACATGTCACATTGCTAAAGAAGAATGCATTAGTTTTTTGGAGGAGCTACTTTACTACAAAATCATTGAAAGAGTTTGTTGATCGTGGTAGAGATATCAGTACATGTTTCTAGAACCAGAATTTAGGAGCAGATGTGTTTAGCTTCTATAAGAAACATTTGCAGGCAATAAAGCAACGAGTGAAGCAAACTTGAAGGTTGCTGCAGTTTTAAAACAACAATTAAGTTTTTGCTCTGTAAGGTGCTTTGTATTGAAGCCAATGAGATGCTATATAGGACACCCACAAGAAAAGGGTGGGGAAGGATTTTGCACTATTTATCAGTAAGCAACAAAAACTTATGAATGCCAAGTTTTGTTTGTTAACATACGGGCAGAAAGTAATATCCTCCCAATGTTTTTGTTTGGCCGCTGCATACTGTTTGTGTATGCTTGTAGTCCTACTTTTATCTATGCCTTTTTATGGTTCTAAACTATTTTGACTTCCTATGTGCAGATAATTGAGGAATGGACAACTCAAGTGAGATCCATAATTGGTAAATTTTCAAAAAAACTTCATACTTTATTCCTCCAGAACTCTTAGGTTATCCTGACTGTAGTCGTTGGTAGAGCAAAAATAGCATTGAAGAAAGGTATTCTTTTTTTAGTTCTACATTTTTTCTTGCAACATACAAGTACCATTTTCTTTGTTAAACCTGAAATACCTCTTAGAAAATTCGTAAAATTAGTGTGATGTCTGAAAAGTCCACACCGATATGAAATTTTCTTATGATCTGGTATGTTGATTTGACTTGGATCTTCGGTTACTTTCACAGGTGATGAAAAGCAGGAATCCAAGGACAATTGATTTGAATGCCTGTGGCTGGCTGTTTGCCAATGCAACAATATATTTTACTCATAGGATAAAGAGAATGTCTATATGACAATTTGTAGTGAGTTCGAGTCGACTGTTCTTAGTTGATTCCTTGATCAATCGGTATTTTTCAACCTTAACCCTACAAGTTAAATAGCTCAACTTGTTCAGTAGTTAGTGTGATATGTGCTTGATTGACAGGCCGACAATCCTCAATCCCAATTGAACTTGCTTGATTACTGTTATTGAAGAGAAGTGTTTTCTTGTATACTTATTGATTTTGTGTTTTGCATGTTGTTCTCAGATCTCATAGAAAGCAATCAGCTCTGGTAATTTTTGTATTTATTTTGGTCCATGTTCAGCAGTTGCAGAAACTGCTATATTAGGATATTTGTACACATTTGATGAACACTTGGTTTTATGAGTTGTGTGTACACTTACTGCACTTTTATGAGTTATGAATGATGTTTCAATGTGATCCGGGATAAACTGCACAAAGTGCAGTACACTGTACCTAGTATAGAATAATACCAAAGTTTGATTTTCTAATCAACGACACTCTTTACTTAACTCTCTTTGTATGAATACCAATAGGTAAGAAATAAATTAAACTAATTACTTGAAAATCCTTACTTGACTTTCTCTCTATATATACATATATATATATATATAATAGGGATCATGTGAGAACATCCTTCTTAGGTGAAAAAAACTCACTTATGTGAGAACATATCCTAACCATTGATATAGATTAATCAACGTTTAGATTTAAAGAATATATTTAAAATTAGAGCTAATTAATTTATCAATGTCGCGGATCCTCATTCGGGTCAAAAGGTTAGTCCGGGTTGCGAATGATAGATCAGAGTATAGTTGAAGTTATCGATAACTGGTACTCTGTCGCCTCTCTTTTTCAGCATCAAGGCGCAGTGGGTCTCCACAAAGCCTCCGGCACCGGTGACGATTGACGAGGACTGAGAAAACGTGGGGGTGGGTTGTGGTAAGAAGTGGCAGACCTGCTTTTCTCAGGCGGCGCCGCTGCCGTAAAAGACAGAAGAGAAGAAGTTAGTGGTTGGGTGGATGTGGTGGGGGTTGTTGGCGGCGGAGAGGGGAGGGTAGATGAGGATGACGGTTGTGAGAAGGGTGGCGTAGAAGAGGATATTGGAGGAAGCGGCGAGGAGCTTGGTCTATTGACTCTCCGATGTAGCTGTTGTACCTCTGCAGCTTAGTTATCTTGCTGGAGTCTTTGTGGCATTGATTGATGGTGCGCGGAAGGTGTTTGATGAAATTCCTGAAAGCAATTTGATTTCGTGTGATGATTTCGGGTTATGTGATGCAGAGGCATGTTAATGAAGCGTTTGGGTTGTTCAAGTTATGTTTGGATGGGGGAGGGGAGAAGTAGGTGAATGAGTTTGTGGTTACTAGTGTTTGTAGTGCGATAGGTTGCTGGAGTTTATTGACATGGGAGAGGCATGTGCATTTTTTGGCTGTGAAGAATGATTTGATGTTCGTTATTTCAGTTGGGAATGTTGTTGTTACTATTTATGCCAAATGCAGGAGTTTGGATTATGCACTTAGGCCGTTTGAGGTGTCGAGCGAGAAAATTTTGATTACTTGGTCTGTGATGATCTCACTGGTTATGCGCAGAATGGGAATGGTGAGAAGGCATTGTATTTTTCTCAAGCATGCATTGTTGTGGGAGGGTGCCGAGTTAGTATACGCTCGTGGGAGTGCTTAATTTATGTAGTGATATAGAGGTTGTTCAAGGGAAGCAGGTGCATGAGTATTTGTTGAAGTTAGAATATAAGGTTCATATGTTTTGAATATGTACATAGCTTCAAACTTTTGGCTTCAATATCAGGCGAAAATTGGCTCAAGAATCTGCAGTTGGGCTCTACGTACAGCAGAACCATTTCTTACCCTGAGGTTTTGCGGAATCTACTCCATGTCTAGTTACTGATGCATCGATCTTTGCATGAGAGTCAGGCATGCTACCTATCTTTTTCTCAAATCCTAGCCTTGTTAAAGATCATGGTGAATCCCTCTGCAGAAGTTAGATTGTTGACATCCCATTCACCAAACTTTGGCAATGGGGCACCCTTCTCCCGAGACATGAATCCAAAACAAAAAAGGCATTTTTGCATGGAAGAGGAAAGGTTTAGGGCTCATGTGACCATTGAGTTAGAATCACGGGTGCCACAACCTGGTCTTGTTGGTATACAAATTCAATAAAATGCAAACAATGGTCAGATTGTGAAAGGGGAGCTTCATAGCATAAATGTGGGAATTGTAGATATGTTCATGAAAGATATTTTCCCTTAGAATGTCCCAGAAATTGCTATGCATAACTACTATTTTGACCTATACAATGCTCTGCGGGAATTATGTAGCACATAATCCAACACCGGGCAAGAGGCTTTTGTTCTAAAAGACAGAAAAGGAGCTGCTGCGATAAATGGAACAAATTCAGTGAAATTTTTAGAGGCTCTGTATATGTCTTTGATTCAAGATGTTGAGCTATGATTTCCTCTTATTGTTAGTGTGATCGGTGAATCCCTTGCTCGAATTTTCAGACATGGTGAAACCACCAGAGAGGTACTTTGGAAGGATTTTGATATAGATGTAATATATGAATTTTGATATACCTAATTTATCATAGGAAGAATATTATCAAGACCTTTCATAAGTACATATAACCATGTATCAATTTACCTTGCTCCAATAGTGCAACAAAAGCACAAGCCTTGAAGAACACTGGCCATTAATTTGGCACTGCATCAGAGCTTTCGAGCATGAACTTCAGGAAAAGCTCCAGTGCATCAAACGACATTTCATTCTTCGCGTACAAACTATCACCTTCAATATATTCTTTAAACACCTAAAATTACAATATGAAGCATCTACAAATTATAACTTGAAACACATATATGTAACTGTTCAAGCACCTCTAATTTATACTTAAACCACCTTACATCTAGTCTTTAAGCACCTGCAAGTTCCAATATGAAGCTTCAACAAGTTGTAACTTGAAGTAACTGTAGGTAACTCTTCAAGCACCTATAGTTCATAGTTAAAACATCTTTAATGTATTCCATAAGCAACTACAAATTACAATATGAAGCGCCTACAAGTTATAACATGAAGTACCTTCAAGCATCTATAATTTATACTTAAATCACCTTCAATATATTCTTTAAGCACCTATAAATTAATACGAATCGCCTACAAGTAATAACTTGAAACACTCTTCAAATACCTCTAATTATACTTAAAGAACCTTACATCTAGTCTTTAAGCACCTACAAGTTACAATATGAATCGCCAACAAGTTCTAACTTGAAGTATCCAGAGGTAATTCTCCAGGCACCTATAATTCATAGTTAAAGCACATATAATAGATTCCTTAAGCACCTACAAATTACAATATGAAGCGCCTACAACTTATAACTTGAAGTACCTTCAAGCACCTATAATTTATACTTAAAACCCCTTCATTATCTTCTTTAATCACCTATAAATTATTACGAGCGCCTACAAGTTATAATCTGAAGCATTCTTCAAGCACCTCTAATTTATACTTAAAACACCTTAAATC
This sequence comes from Rubia balearica, assembly GCA_032355405.1. Classification (NCBI taxonomy): domain Eukaryota; kingdom Viridiplantae; phylum Streptophyta; class Magnoliopsida; order Gentianales; family Rubiaceae; genus Rubia; species Rubia balearica. The sequence goes on from JAULKJ010007478.1 coordinate 12,073, forward strand.
TATTCTTGAGGCACCTACAAGTTACAATATGAAGCGCCTACAACTACAAGTTGTAACTTGAAGCACTCGTAAGTCACTCTTCAAGAACCTATAATTTATACTTAAAACGCCTTAAACAATAGGTTTAAGGTGCTTATAATTTGTTTTAGATTAAGTTATGTGTAAGCTTGAAGGTTGTCAAGCTGTTCATATTCTGAAGCTGAAGGCAAATAGTCTAATACAAATTACACTACTGAAAGCTCCATAACCTCTTCGAGAGAGATGCAACTTGAGCCTTCTTCTCCGGATAGTTACGCACAACTTCCCGCTTCCCAGAAGGCCGTTTCTTCTCTTTCTTTTCACCTGAACCAGCTGTGTCATCACTAGGGGTCTTTGCCTTCACAAGCCGACGAAACAGAGATTGTCGATCTTGGTGTGGTCAAATATCCAGAAATTCATTTATGCGTCCTTTAATATAATTATTAGAACCGTTAGATTAAATCATCAATAGCTCAGATTTGTTCTCACATATATGGGTGTTCTCACGTTAAGGGGTGTTCTCACCTGAAACTACACCTATGTATATATATATGTGTGTGTGTGTGTATGTATATGTACTCCCTCCGTCCCACTTAAAAGTTCCTAATTACTTTTTGTACAAACTTTTAGACAAGTATATGTGGCATCTTTTTAATGGGTGATGAGAGTGGGCCTACATAAATCAAATGAAAGGAAGAGTCATGAACACATATTTATGGCTAAATGTAGAATGTTTAGAATTAGAAAGTTTATAGTGGGACGTCCGAAAAAGGAAAATAAAAAGTTTGAAGTGGGACGGATGGAGTATATATTAATACACACAACCACAATGAATGTGGGTTTTGGATTCTATCATGGTATCAGGAAGTTGTCTCTAAATTATTATTTTTTCCCAAGAAAACTTAAATCCCGGGTACAACAAACCCTTCATTCGTTCGTCCGATGGACCGTGCTTTTCCATCAATCTTCGTGGAATTTTTTCTTCTCAATTATTGTGGTGATGGCTTCCCTCACGCATCTGCCCTTCAATACGATGATCAACATCCTTACCATCAAGTTGGATGGTAGAAACTACCTGATTTGACGAGAACAAGTTGAATATCTTCATTGTTCTCAGTGTCTCTTCGGCAGTGCCAACAATTATTGTTGTGTCCTATGACCTCTTCATTATCTTCCAATGACTCTTTTATCTCTGGTGCAACAACCTTTGTCACTAGCGCTTCTTCGGACTTGGCATCACCTTCTGTCACTTCTGTTCAATGGGTGCATGCAAATCATCAACTTAAAACTTGTTATACTCTTCCCTCACTGTGATATCCATGTTCATTGTTGTTGGATCACCTTTCTCGGCCCACGTTTGGTTAGTAATAGCAGAGGATCGTCAAAACTACTCACACACATGCAAACTTCATCTCAAGAATAATCTCATGTTGGCCCTTCAAGATGAAAGTAATGTTCAAGAATATCATGCTCATTTCAAGGTTTTTATTGATGAACTCTCTTATATGGGAAAAACACATTGATGATAAAGATTAGGTTTTGTGTGTTATCTTTGAGGTCTTAGAGACTCTTTTACCGAATTTGCATATGCTCAGCCCACTCTTGATAGCGTGATTTCTTATTATGATAATATTCTTGTTTATGCTGGTAATGGTTCTACTCTTACTATTTCTCATATAGGGAATTCTTGGATTTCGATTCCATATTATTTTCTGATGTTCTAGTTTAGCCAAATATTACTAAGAATATATTATCTATTAGTAAACAAACTTGAGATATGAATGCTACTATTTATTCTGGTACTCATTCTTCACTATTCAGAACAAGGCTATCAAGGAGGTCCTTGGTACCATGCATAGAGTGGAAGGACTTTATACTTGAATTATGGTGGTGCTACTTTAGTTTTATTTGTTGAGTAGAATAAATCCAAAACTTTGTTTGAGATTGGCCATAGGAGATTGAGTCATGTTCCCCATAGTATTATTTCATTGTTGAGAAAGTTTGGTCACTTGTCACCCACTAGTTTGTTACTTAAACCGCATATGTGTTGCTCTTGTGAATCGGCAAAAGGGAAGTGTATCTATTTTGTTGATGATAATAAATGCGCACTACCTTTGCTTGACCTAATTCATTGTGATCTTTGAGGTCCTTATCCTATTTTTTCCCGTGATTGTTACTTATACTATGTATTTTTGTTGATGATTGATCTCATTTTACCTAGTTTTATCTGCTTCGTCGAAAGTTAGGGTTCGTTAATTACCTTCATTTTGAGGAGGTGGTTGAAAATCAATTTGACTGCCTTAAAGTCTTTCAAAGTGATGGTGGAAAGAGTTCCCAATCCTCACATACAGTCTCACTTTGCCAATAAGGGCATTCATCATCAGATTTCATGTCCTTATAACAAGAGGAGAATAATCGGGATATACATAAGCATCTCCATGTTACTGAGATAGGTCTTTCTATAATCTATGATTCTACTGTACCTTTTGCTTATTGATATGATGCTTTCTCATTTGCTAATTTTACAGTTAATTGTCTTCCTACTTCGATGTCTTCTAGACAATTTCTTTTCTTTATTGTGCATGGCCACCCTCACCCACTCGAACTTCCATTATTTTTCTTGTTAGCTCTATCATCACCCTTATGTGTCTCATAAGCTTTCTTCATGCAGTTCTCCTTCCATTTCTGTGGTTCAACTCTCAATACAAAATCTATCGTTGTTTTGATCCCATAGTTTGAAAGAAGTATGTCACCCGCCATGCTCGTTTTGATGGGAACTACTTTTCTCATGACCATGATGGTGTTTCTACTACTCCATCTTCTCTTAATGTCTTGGGTTTTGTACTAATGCCAACATAATTCTTAAGTAAGTATAATTTGCTTAATATATAGGAAGCAGAAGGGTCACGTATAATATAAGTAATTATTGGATTGTGATAGATTAACAGATGAATTAATCCATAAAAATTAATTGACAACTATAGATTTTTGGTTTATTAGTTAATGAATATAGATGTGATATTATAAATGATAAGAGTTATCATTTTTCCTTACCAGAATTAATCACACTCTTCCCATAGAAATTGGTACAATTTCTATTTTCTCCCGTCCCACAGAAATTGACACAATTCAATTCTTACCTAAAATGACAAAAAATGAGCTTATATATTTACTATATTATTCCTCAAGAGGTTGATTAAACCTACTAGTCAACTCTTCCACTACCAAAATACACTTCCTTTATTTCCCATTAACACTTCCACCTCATCTTGTATAAAATGCCGATCCAAAAGTAATTGTGCCAATTTCTATGGGACAGAGGGAGTATTTAATATGGAAATAAATGCGGTGAGAATATCGATGATAAATTGTTATTGGGAGGTCGTCTTCGTACCTCTCAAATACAATCTATAACTCTAATTACATCCTAAATATAACTAAGTACATAGTCGTAAGAGAGATCATCCACGAAAAAGATGGATTTTTCTAAAGGTTCATGGATATAAGGATGGATATAGGCAGATACATATATAAAAGTAGGGGGGTTAGTTGGTTTGGTTTGGTTTTTCTAAGTTATAGAATTAAAGACAAAGTAACTAGCATATAAAGACACAGATGCTAATCATGCAATAAAATAAAAAGAGAGGATTAAAGCACAAGTTACAAAACCTTGGGCGCAATTCATTTCCACTTCCAATCCTCTTATAGATAATAGAAGTAATCACTAATTTATTCATCTTGATTACCTATTGTGAATGCTACACCTTCCATTTTGAAAATGAACATTCTATTCTTCTCAAGTGTAATCTACAAAAGCATTCAACGACTATTTGTATACCTCATTAATGACCACTTTATGCACTCAGCGCCTTAAGATATCTCATCAATGACATCATTCTCAAAGTATCAATAGGCTTGATAACACCTACAAGCATTCTACCAAATGTCTAGGTATTTAACCAACTAATGCATTTCCTATGGTTAATCAAGAAAGATTGACATTCAAGACTTTCCCATTAGTGTTACCTTACGATAAGCATGACAAAGATTAACATTATCACATTCATATATAAATCCTAGCATCATGAACATAGCTAGAATTTCTAATTTCATGTTCTTGGATTTCATGCCAAAAAAAGAAGAAATTGTACACTTCCTTAACTCCTAACATGTCATCATACAAACATTTCATATCCTACAACATCCAATCTCATTAATGAAGCTTGATAAAAAATTAAAACATAGCAAATGCCATAATAATCAAGATTAATAAATAACCAGTAAATGCTTCTCACTACATGGGTTTGGAGGCCTCAATCAATTTCTCTCAAAAGAAGATTTTAACTAATACAAATCATACTAATAATCACAAGCATAATCATCGAAAAGTTTAAGATGGAAAATATGAAGAAGAATGAAGAATTAGGGGTTTTAGTTTGGGAGAATTCAGCCAAAAGAAAAGAGAAGAGGAGATAAGAGATAAGTGGTCAAAAGGAAATGAAGTAGGTGGGTTTCTGGAGGGATTTCACGGACCGTGGAATTTACAGGCCAATTCTCCACGGTCCATGGAGTCGTGGTTGTCCTCCAAGCGTCACTCCTTTGTTTTCTTCACAGACTATGAAGATAACATGCCTAAATCATCACGGCCCGTGAGGGTGCCTATGTGCTCCTCTTCTTTCCATCGCTACAGGTGAACCATTCATCCATTTCAGGAGTTCTTGTATTCGTTTTTATCGTACTTGCGGAGATGAATCCAATGATGCCATCTATGCCCACTAATTTGTCTTGTATCATTCTCAGAACTCGGTTTCAAAACTTAGATCATTCTTCACCTGCTACTTTCGTTCCTTCTTCAATCTATCTTCTACCACTTTGTAAGTGGCCTTCCTTCTTCTACCATTCTTGTGAATGACCTTCTTCAATCTTCTATCATCTTTGCGAATGACCTTCTTCATGTTGGTCTCCAAATAAGCTAACAAAACATATAGGAATCGACCAAATAATAGAGGTAGAACACGTTAGACACCAAATGCTTATAAACTAGGGAAAATAGGAAATATAGCCACATGAGGTAATTCTAAACCCTATTTTGTAAAAAAAAAACTAATAATCTAACTAAACACCAACAAAACAAGCTAAAAAGAGTGTTAATTGTACTAAGAAAATGTCAAAATCACGTCTCATCAGTTATCGTTACACATGTCACCATTAATATGTTATTTTAAACAAAACATTATTGTGGTATTAGATTTTTTGATGGAAGTTTCTATATTTAAACACATAGACAGGTTCATTGTGGAAACACAATTCTAGAGAATAGTTATCTGAGTACAAGTGTTCAAAGTGAACATAGTTGGAACATTAAACTGACAATCGATTAGTCAAGTTCACTTAGTAACACAGGAGGTCGGACCTTTATCTTCTCTTAATGTCTTGGGTTTTGGACTAATGACAATAGAATTCTTAAATAAGTATTTATTTCTCAATATATAGGAAACTGTAGGGTCAAATATAATATAAGTAATTATTGGATTGTGATAGATTAGGAGATGAATTAATCTATAAGAGTTAATTGACAACTATAGATTTTTGGATTATTCGTTAATAAATATAGATGAGATATTATAATGGTAAGAGTTATCATTATTCCTAATCAACATTAATTTATACATTAATTTGGTGATAATATTCCTCTTTAATTTTTTTTATTGTGGATGTAAATGCTGTTAGAATATCGATGATACATTGTTATTGGGAGGTCGTCTCCGTACCTCTCAAATACAATCTATAACTCCAATTACCTCCTAACTACAACCATCTGAAAAAAAAAGACCCTATAAAGGTTCACCATTCCCCGAGATTGGCTTTGGGCCTTTCCTGTGCAACATAAGTGGAAGACGTAGAAGGCCTCC
>JAULKJ010007877.1:0-17974 GCA_032355405.1 Rubia balearica
GGAGAAATTTAGGGGTAACTACATAGTGTTCTCTTAGAGTAAATGAATAGTGAAATAATCAATTATCACAAATCTAGGTTATTGTTAATAGGCATTTCCTTATTCACAACACTCCCCCTGGAATGCTCATTACTCCATCGTTCATTAATGTTTGGCACACTTTTTAGCCTGTTTTCTCAAGGCATGTTTGACCATTAATAACTTTTGATGTGTATACTAATATCATGTAAAATTTTAATGTATGAAAAATACATGCTACGTATAATCCAACGACACATTACATGATAATATTACTACTTATATATTACATGAAATTTACGGTGAAACGTGGCTTGAGAAAGTTGACTGAAAAGTGTGCCAAACTTAGCTGAACGGAGAGGGTATAATAATTACGTGTTCATGCCGGCTCATTAAAAACCTTACTTGGAAAAACCCAGTGGGATAAAAACCATAGTAAGGGAAAAATATTACAGCCATGTATAGCTCCCCAATGTTGACATTAGTGATTTCTTCATAAATTTCATAGTTTTCGCATCCCGATGTCATGAACATGCTATATGAATACTAAAGTGGGAAGAGCCTTTGTGAGGAGATCCGTTGAATGCTCACAGGAACGAACATACTGAATGTTAATAACATTACTCTCTTCCACCTCTTGAGTAAATGAAAAGAACTTCGGAGGGATATGAACTGACATCTTTTCCCCTTTCATGCGTACTTTCATGGTTCCCCTCGTATTGTTACTTCTTGTGATGGTAGTTACCAGACTTATAGAACAAGGTATAACCACCTCGATTGCGTCCGTAACTACGACGACCTCGACCTCTCTCTCGACCCTGAAAATAATTCTTGCGTTCAGATTCGACGGAGTTAACAGCGTTTGCTTCGGGAAACGCTTTTGAGCCAGTCGAGCGAGATTGATGATTTTTCATCAGCAACTCATTATTCTTCTGTACAATGAGAAGACAAGCAATTAGTTCATAATATCTTTTAAACCCCCACACACGATATTGTTGTTGCAAGGTCACATTTGATGTGTGGAAAGTAGAAAGAGTCTTTTCCAACATTTCAGTATCAGTTACTGTAACCCCACAAAAATTCAAGCGGGTTACTATTTCGAACATTGCAGAATTATAGTCACTGACTTTCTTATAGTCTTGGAACCGTAGATTGTTCCAGTTATCGCGGTAAATGAGGAGCATTACATCCTTTTGGTGACCGAATCTTTCTTTCAAATTTCTCCAAAACTCAATTGGTTCCCTCACAGTTAGACATTCATTTTTTAAGCTTCTGTTAAGGTGTCAGCGAAGAAAGATTAAAGATCTTGCCTTGTCTTTCCTTGAAGAGTTATTCCCTTCTTGGATTGTTTCAGTGAGGTCCATTGACTCCAAGTGCATCTCAATATCTAGATTCCAAGGCATATAATTGTTTCCACTGATCTCGAGTGGGCTGAATTCAAGCTCTATAAGGTTTGCATGATGATAACTAATAGGGGAACATAAAATTATTCATTAGATTTATTTCAAAATACAGAAGTTGACAATGATTGTAATAAATAAAGAGAAATACAGGATTCTGACTATTGGTGAAGAAGAACAAAATTCTTCTCGTGAAACATCTACGATGAGAATAATAACATGTAATACAAAAATCATTACAGCAACAAAGACTAATATTAGTCTAGACATTTTATAGACAAATTTAGTGATTTGAGAGTGAAGAAAATATGAGGTAGAAGAGAAAAGGTGGTTTTGTATCATTGGATGTCTTCGTATTTATACTGTAAAATATAGCTGTTTATAATCGTTATATTACCGCTGAAAATATAGCCATTTTATTAATTAATTGTAGTTAAATGTAAAGAGTAGATTTTCAATGTAATTTCATCAAATAATGTGTAACAATAAACAAACATATTAAATCATAGAAATATTAAAATGAATAAATTAAAGATTGGTTAGATGTAGATTACACCATTTTTACTATAAGGTGGCAGAGCCTCCTGTGTATAGAAATATGGTGTTTTGTAGTTATAAAGTTAATTATTATAAATCACATCACATTACCATAAGGTGGCAAAGCCTCCTGTATATAGTAGTATGGTGTTTTGTAGTTAGAATTAGAAAGTTAATTATTATAAATCACATCACATTACAATAAGGTGGCAAAGCCTCTTATATATAGTAGTATGGTGTTATGTAGTTAGAAAATTAAAAAGTTAAAAGGTTAATTATTACAAATCACATCACAATACCATAAGGTGGAAAAGCCTCATGTACATAGTAATATGATGTTATGAAACAATAATAACAATCATTAAAGTTTTATTTCGTAAAAGTTTTATTGCACGGTTTATTATACCCGTGTTATGAACTTACTTGATGAAGACAGAGAGTGATCGTGCTGATAACGTGTTGTGAAAATCACTAACTTTGCACTAATTAATTAAGAAAGTGGTAAGGAACATGATATAGAAAATAAGATGAAGAGAATGGAGAAGAAGATAAGGATGAGATAAAGTGAGAATGAAAGGGTACAATATCTTCATCCTCTTAGAGGGTATTTATAGGAGAAATTTAGGAGTAATTACATAGTGTTCCCCAAGGGTACATGAATAGTGGAATATTAATTATAAAAAATCTAGCTTATTGCTAATGAGCATTTCATTATTCATAGCACTTGAAAACTTTTGTTATCTTTTTTTAAAAATTCAAAACAAAAGATGGGGGGATATGTATTTAGGTTACCCAAGCCCATCAAGAATAAGTACAAATAGCTCATTTGAAGTGTGCAAGCTAGTTATATTTGTGCAAAACCTTTGCAAAAAATGCAACACTTAATTACCATGATAAACGGTAAGTATAATATGGTCATTTTGAGTTGCATATATCTTAGTGGTGCAGCTTATTGATCATCTTTTCTACCATCGAAAGTCTGTGAGACCTAGTGAAATCTTATGTTTGGGAATCCCAGTTTGTCAGCTCTGATTGCATCGTAAAGAGACCTTGAGATCTGATTGGGATCCAGAATGATTATGTATTATGTTTGAGGTGCCCGATTTCTTTCAAGATGGTGCGTCGCCTATTTTTTTTGCCTATAAACATGCCTCCAAGTCACTTGATTATTCCCAAGTAGCTTCCATATCTCCCAGACTGTTTTTTGAGTGCTCCAAGGGGAGTGTTGTGTTGCATTTGAAGATGCTTATAACCTGCAAAGAGTTAGATTAAGTTTTAAGGGGAAAGAAATTATGATTAACACGGAGTTTGATCCCCCCTTCCAGTAGAGCATTAATCTCAGTGAAAGGGCCCTCCAGACATTTTTAAATACCAACATGGTCGTGATCAAAGATGAAATTTATATTGTTACTCCCTTACTCATTTCTAACTACAGTAAAGTAGATAGCGGTAAGTTAGGGTGTCGTCCACAGAGATTTAGAGGTTTAAATTATAGTTTTACAATGTTCACAATCAGGCGTCACCTCGAGTGTGTGTTAGGAGTAGAAAACATGGGGGTGTTGATTGCAAAGTGTTAATCTAACATCTACAATCATAAACTATGATAGCGAGATAAAAATAGTAATAACAGGCCTTTGTGGTATTTGCATCACATTATTAACATACATATTTGATACCAGACTTCTATTCACATTTAAGAATTTTATTTCTATCTATTTGTTATATCACACAATGTGGAGATGCTAATTCCTAGGGAACTCCCTAGCTCTGTCACACTATGTCAGTTATGCCCTCTCCTTTATTTCTCACCTCCTCCTCATATAGCATACATGAGCGTAGTTTTATCCCTCTCCTTACAGATGAAAACTTTTTCCCTCACTACTAGGGTTGATAAGGTCGTAGTTTTAGCGAAGCGAATTAAACCAGTAGTAGCACGGTTCATCGGGACCTCCACCATGAATACCCATCCTAAGATCATCTTGTGCCAGTTAGGACTTTAGTACCACGTGATAACACTAAGGTTGTCTCATCATCTGGTTGTCGCGAACTATGAATACACCCTTAGGGCATTATTCCATGTCCCCAATTAAGTCAATAAAATCACCCGACCCGATTGCTTGATGACCCAGCATATCGTCCGCAAGATAACCCAATTACAAGACTACTCCTATTACCAAACCAGGCACATGTGTCTTCAACGACCTCATGGTTAACATCTCACATTCCAATATTCATGGAAATGTAACACTCCCTGGTTTATTTCCCTAGCCTAGCACGAAATCATGTAAAGAAACAAATTAGGTGTACAATCTAATCTCATTTATCACAAAATTATGGCAAGAAGCATAAGCACAAATTAAGCATGATATTTATACCAAATTAATAAACAAGAATCTTGAGGTCTCACAAATCTAAAGTCAATACATGCTTACAAATGCTCCAAAATCATAAATTTAAGCTACTAGAATGAAACACATGACATTCAATAGATTAAATGCCATGGAAATGAGTATTCAATGAAGAAAGAGAGGAGGAAAATGGTTTCTATATCTATAGTGCCACCTCTTTCTTAAAACATATAGATAAGGCCACTTTATAATTTATATAGTAGGAAGAGAGAGAAAGACCCAAAACCCCATTGGTCAAACTCTAGTGAGTAGGGTGGCACGAACCGTACAGCTTCGCACTGGCCTTGCGGGATGGTCTATGCATATCTGTACAAACTGTAAACTGAAACTGGTATGGGTTACTTCTGAGTGGTAAGGGTCATGCCATTCTACACGAACCATACATTGGAGCTTGGATCCTCAGCCTTCACTTGTAACTGCAGTAACATTTTGCACAGCTCATACCCTAGGGCCCGTTTAGTTTCTTCTTCGAAGTAAGGGCCATGCCATTCTGCACGGCCCATATGCTGGGCTCCATTTTTTCTTGCTTTTGATGGCACGGCCCGTGCAAAACTGAAAGGTTCGTGCCTCATGAGCTTTCTTGGACTTCATCGTTTTTTTTTGCTCTATATTTTTCTTCCTTTTTCTTCCGCACTCTTTGATTTTCTACCATTTAGCTCAATGGACTTCATCCTTCTACCAATATAGCTATTGGCCTTCAATCTACTGCCATTTGTGTCTATGGCGGAACTAGGATATTATGTAAGAGGGGGGCTGAAAACGAGAGGCCAAAAAAAATTTGAACCCTTAATACAAAAATATTTAAATGAAGAATGCTTAAATAATATGATGAATATATAATAATTATATTTTTACAAGTACAAAAAATTACTTCATAAAACTACTTTCTAATACCTGCGTTGCTAGATGTAGAACTACTAACAACCGAAAACAATTGAATCTTATGACTTTGGATACACTGATAACGTTACAAAATTGGTTCATTATCGATCCCAACAAAAATCTCTTTCTCAACTTGCTCTTTCATAACATTATTCATCCATTCATCTCTTATTCTGTTGCATAAATCAGTATTGATCCATTTTATGGTTGAAAAATGCATTCAACAGAAGCAGTTCCAACTGGTACAACTAATTCTAAATCAATAAGATGATATACCAGTGGAGAAGTGTATGCCTGGTTGTTTGAACTATATTTTGAGCAAGACTTCCGAAATCCTCAGTAGCGAAAAACTCATGATCAAGTTGTACATTCTTAATGAAAATACTAAGTTGTTAATGAAGCTGGGAACGATCTTCTGAAGAAAATTCACTTGAATATTGATGAGACTCTAGAAGCATGTGTTTCTCAATGCATTTAGGATATCTTTTGTTAGCTTTTGTATGATAAATTTCTAGATTTAGGTGAGTTTACATTACAAGGGGTTTAGATGGCCATTGTTGATTTTCTTATCTAACGCCCTCATTTTGTAGCTTATTTAGACCTAATGGATTCTATGTTCCTGCAACAATCCAGATCCATTTTTGTGAGCTTTTATTTATAGATTACTCATAGGCACTTCAGATTATGCAGAAAGCCATTTGTGATAATGGTAAGATAGTAGAAGGCCATTTACAAGAATGGTAGTAGACTAAAGGCCACAAGCTAAAAACGTGGTAGTAGATGGATACGCTGAAGAAAATGGGTCAAAGTCTGGAAGAAAAAAAGAATGGCACGTCCAGTGTATATTTACACGGCTCGTGCCAAACCACTTGCTAAGAAAACTAAGTCCCAACACGGACCGTGTACTTTTTCCTCTGCATTGTGCAGCCGCACGGTTAGAAGAAGAAGAAGAAGGCTACGACTCCAGATAGCGGCATGCGTGCCTTTTCATGAGCTGTACACTCAGGCCGCCTGAAAGTGCTCTCCATTCAGCGGCCCGCACACCTTTGATATTGACCCCCCAGTCTGTGACATGTGTACTTTTGCATGGGTCGTGTGGCGCAGAATGTGTACAATTGTACGACCCGTGCCGACATGACTGCTAGGCTTTCTACTCTTTTTGGGCTATTCTAAGGCCCATTTTCACTTACTAAATAAGTAGCCCCTAGTCTACCAGGGTTTACAAACCTTCATTATTGTCATTTAATTTGAAATCTAGGAAGAGGGAAGGTATCTCCTCTCTTCATTTACCTTTACTAGTTTTTCCTATGGCATTGAATCCAATGATTATATTGGGGTCAATGTTCTTAGAGTAGTTTGTTTTTCTTAGGGAAATTTTGTACTCACGACTAGATGTTGACTTTGTGAGATTCTTATATTTCCCCATCTTTTTTCCTATGAATATATGTGATTGATTTATGCTTTACATACTTGTAAGATTTATGCTATGCCATGTTTTATGATACACCCATATATCCATGTGTAGTGTAATATCATGTTAGGCTATTCATTCTATTTTGGGAGTGTTAGTTAGAGACATTGTAGGTTCGTGAGTATCGGGAAGGTGAGTGTATACATGCAAGCCCGAGGGTACCGTCCCGATCGTCAGACTTTAATCGAATTGGCTCATCGTGTAATAATTATTCATGTTAGGGAAAATAGTTTCCCAAACGAGGGGAAACCCTCGGCAAACCCTGATAGAGTAGCATAATAGTTTGTTGTGACTAGGGTTGTGGTGTGGCGACTAAAGTCGTGTCAACCCTAGAGTTATCACGAGATACCAATTGTTTTGCCTCTCTAGCTTAGGGATTGGTGTCCAAAGTGGAGTGACTGGACATATTGTCCTCACTCATTATTCCTTTAAGCGGAGGTGCGTTAACATTGGGAGTGATATTGACGAACGAGGAAGGCGGTATCAAAAAGTGAAATCGGTGCGCCTTCTCTAATTACAGAGGTGGTGTGGTAGGTTCTTAAAGTGACAATGAACCTTTGTGTGATAGGTATTGGGAATGCCCATCTATCTCAACACTATTTGACATAGGCATAGGATAGGTTTTATATATCTTGCATGTGATAGAGTCTATGATCAAAGCCATTTATCGGTCATGTTGTGCACATATTCCTCAATTCCAGTTTACAATAGTTTAATCTCTCATGTTTGCATGTTCTTTAGTTGTTAGTTAAAATCCCCCCCCCCCAATTTTATGTTCGTAGCAATAACTATTCCCAACACATGGAGTGAAGCCCAATTGTGGGTTGTGTACAGTTAACTTTCGAATTCTAGTATCTCTATGGACGACCCCGGACTTGCCCCTATCTACTCTTTAGTAGTTGTTAGTAAGTATGAGAGCAACTTATAAATTCTATGCATCTTGCGCTCCATGGGTTAATTGAGCTCTCTCGAGAAGGTTGGTTTTATAATGATCTCGCGGGGTGCAAATCAAATATAGTTCAGCAAGACGAACTAACTTACCAATACTAAACTTAGAAAATGAATCTCTTGGATCAAGGCATGGAATACGAGTGAGTAAATCTGTGCTTGCTTCCTGAAACCGATTATCCATTTCATGAATCATCCTATCAACAACCTAGTATTCAAATAATAAAAGGTTAGCATTTAGCAATGAAAAAAATGCAAATCAAATTAAATCAAATCAAACCAATTATTTAAATAGAAAATATAATACCTGAAGAAAGGTATCAGCACAATAATAATTATAATTGACCATGAATTCTCCGTTCATCTCCCATAATAACTAATAAAATTCCATGGTTAACAAAAAAGATAATTAGGAGGACAAGGTTATGAAGGGTCTGGGTATTGGCATGAACATGGTGTTAAATAGTAGTATAAACGAGAAGAGCAGGATATGGATATGCTGTAATGAGTACTTTTATGAAGTGAAAGTGTTAAGATTGGAGGAATAGTTGATATATGTAGAAGTGAAAGCAAAAAGTGGCAAATTTCATGGAGGAACTTAAAACATGAGAGGGACCCATTATGGGAATCACTGAAGGATATTAACTGTCAGCGTGTCCCATGGTAGATGGAGACTTCAATTCAATCTTGAATTTTAAAGATAAAATTGGGTGGAAGTAAAATCACAGTTCTTGATCTCGAAAACATAAGAGACTTGGTGGTTGGCATAGAACTGGCGCAGATGAGAACTCTGGGGCCACAATTTACATGAAAAATAGAAGAATTGGTGATGAAAGAATCATCATTAAACTAGGCAGGGCACTGGTTAATCAGACTTAGATTGATGAATTCCCAGAATCCAAGTGCTTACTTCAACTATAAGGGTTTCTGATCATTTCCCTTTAATGCTACAATTTCCTAATCAGAGTTCAGTTAAGAGAGACTTCAAATTTTTCAACATGTGGACTCAGTCTATGGACTTTAAACCAGCTGTACAAAACGTTTGGATGGAGACAAGAGAATAAAACATGACAAGTCTTTTTATGAACCTTGGGAAGCTGCAGTTTTCACTAAAAAAGATTGCCAGGTGTGAATTTTGAGATATTAAAATCAGAGTTTAACAGACTTAAAAGGAGTGGCAGAAGGAAATGGAAGTTCCATGTAGAAACCAGGGAGATGAGTTGGCACAGAAAACATAACAGGTTACAAGAGCACAAGCTTGAGTGTTAAGTACTACTGAATTTCAATTCTAGCCGAAAAAAATTAAGATGGAATGGATTAAAAATGGAGATGTATCTTCAAATATTTTCTATGATCAATTGATAATCAGGTTGTATGGGAATCAAATTTTAGGTATTCATAATGGGGGTGGAAACTCTAAATGAACTAGAAGATATTGAAAAACTTCTGGTGGAGTTCTATAAGAAGAATCTATGAAGTTTTTAAATGGCAAAAAGAAGTAGAGAAAAGTGTCTTTATAACCCTACCTAATTGACATAAGTGTCAATATAACCTTCCAATGTTTGAAAGTGCCAATGTAACCTTGGATATTTAAAGAAAGTGCAAAACTACCCATTTCGACAAAATTTGGCCAGAATTATGTTACTATTTTACCACTCTTAAAAAAATTTAAAAAATTCATTTCCTTCTCTTCTTCTCTTTCATTTATCCTCTTTTCTTTCTCCTCTTCTCTGTCATTTCCTTCATTCTTCAGCGATGTCACGACCCTCCTTCCGTCGTTCTCCAGCCATTTCATGACCTGCGGCGTCAACTTGAAGACTCCACCGCCCACAGCTTTGAGTTGAAGAATCCAATGCCTGTCAGTGCCAGAGTCAAGTCGACATCATATTGATGCCCATCTGCACCAAGTTGATTTAAAGCCTATCTGCGTTGCTTCAATTTAAAGCTTGTCTACATCGGCATCGATTTGAAATTTGGAGGTGCATCGAATGGTTAGGGTTTCGAAATTTGGGGTTGGTAAAGGTAGGTTGTGATGTGAGGGTGGAACTGGGGTTCGCTGGGCTTGGTGGGACGAGCTAGTGGTGCAGGGGGGCAGGTGGTGACAGAGCTAGGGGTTGGGGTGGGTGGAGCTGGGGTTGGTGGAAGGGGCTGACTGGAGGGGTGGCAGGGGCTGGTGGGAAGGGGTGGTGCTGGTGGTCGGGTGGAGGCGGTAGATGGTGGTAGTTTGAAGGGAAATTGTCCTACCTCTTATAGATTTTAGGTCAAGGGGATTTTTAGTTATTTTATGTGTGGTTAATGTCGATCAACGATGGAAATAGTGTCTTGGGGTTATATTGGCACTTTCATCAACTAGTTATAATTGTTTTTGCACTAAAAAGTATCTGAGAGTTATATTGAAACTTACTCAAGTAGGTAGGGTTATATTGGTATCGATCCCAAAGATTTATTGATGCTAAGGTTATTTTAGAGGGGCTTGTGTTATGTGTGGAACAATAGATTAAACTACTTCAACCATTTTCAGCTAATGACATCTTGGCTACTTTAAAAAGCATAAGTCCTAACAAAAGTTCTAGTGCTGATGGTTATACAAGTCACTTTTCCAAGATAGCTTGGCCTTATACTAGGAAACATGTGTGTGCTGCAGTATGGAGTTTCTTTGAAAGAGAGGATATGCCACAAGAACCGTACCCGAAAATAATCTCCCTAATACCTAAAATTGAGCAATCACAAATAGCAACGGATAACAGACCCCTTGCTTCCTGCCTAACTCTTTACAAGCTGATTACAAAATTGATATGTAAAAGGCTATTTGAAGTACTGCCTGCAATCATTAATCCAAACCAGTGAGCTTTTGTTAAGTGGATAAGTATAAGCCATACATATGCTGAAAGTTGTATGCTTCAAGTAGACATAAAAAAAAGCTTTTGATTCCATGGAATGGAGTTTTCTTCCAGGCTGTTGGAAGAGCTGAGTTTCTCAGATATTTTCATTTGATGGATAAAAAAGTGTGTAGTTGACAACATATTCAAACTCTTCATTAAGGGTAAGCTCTGGGAAACATATGAGGGACTGGAAGGTGTAAAACAAGGGGACCCCCTTGCCCCTTTGCTCTTTGTTGTTACGATGGAATGTTTAACTAGGTTACTCAGTTTGGAGTTTAGGGAAAAGAAAATTGGATTTCATAGAGTTTCAAGAGAATCAACATTCATAGCCTGTTATTTGCAAATGATCTTCTTGCTTTTTTAAGGCTGATAAAAAATTAATGAAGGAAGGGTATACTAGTTTGCTTAACAAAATTCAGGAAAGTTATTAGTTTCCAGATCAACACAAATAAATCCCAGATTTTCTTTAGCAGGATGTCCCAGAGTGAACATAAGTTATTGGTAAATCAGCTGAATATTCCTTTGAGAAATTTTCCAGTAAAGTACCTGGGAATTCCTCTGAATCCTACCAGGTGGAGTGCAGAAATTTACCGAATGATGATGGAGAAAATTGCAGGAAATGTTGAATATGGGAGACCAAGAACATCTCTTATGCTCGGAAGGCACAACTGATCGATGGAGTCTTGCTTAGTATATCAAGCTACCGGTTAACTTCACTTTCGATTACCTAAGAGTGTTCACTCTGAAACTTAAAAATCAGTGGAACCTGAGGAACATGAAGAATCTTTTAAGAGCTAATTGCTTAAGAAAGAAAAACACAAGAGCTAATCTGATTTTGTATTTTAATACCTGGTAGAATAATTGAATGGAAAGGACCATAGAGTGTTTCAAAACAAACAAATGGCTTATGTGCAATTGAGTAAGTTGATCTAGAATGGTTGTATTTTGGAGTGAAAAAATTGAAGAGGTTTATTGCACTATGTGATGTGTTCATTTTATGTAGTAGTTTGAGGACATTTTGGACTTACTTTTGTGTACATTTGTGCTTTAAATTTAGAGTTTTGCCTTGAAATTATCTTAGGAGAGTTTAGAGCGACTTTTGTGCTCTTATTACTTTTCTAGGGAATTTGGTGTGACAAGGCAAGCGATATGAAGATTTGAAAAGTTAAGATTTTATTTGGAGGTTTGAAGCATGAAAACTTGAAAAACGAAGACATGAGAAATAAAGACGTGAAAATTTGAAGACTTAGACAAGAGAAATAAATAATTGAAGATGCAGCCTTTTGTACCTTTCGTGACCAGTAAAAATAACATCACAACTTGTGATGGAAACTGCTGCAAGTCACGAGGATCTGCCCACGGGTCGCGACAACCCCGCTACAAGTGGAATATTTTAGAATTTATCTTGTACTATAAGTAGCATTCTTATCCTCTCATTTCATGTCTTCATCTTTCTGACTTTTTTTCTTTCAAAACCCTAGTTCCTGCTTTTATTTCATAGTAAAATGCTTAGATAACCCCCCATTCTTCAGAAAATGTAAATATAACTCTCAATTTTTCAAAAGTGTTATATACCCATGCTTGGTTTTTAAAGGTGCAGATATACCCATGGCCGACCAAAATATGTAATCTTATACCCGAGTGCCCTTTTTTTCCTTCTAATTTAATTTGGTACAACTGCTAGCTTAGATGACTTTTGGTACAATTGCACTTTCAAAAAACTCGGGGTTATATTTGCATATAATAAAGAACTGAGAGTTATGTAAGCACTTCGTTCTTTATTTTATATAAGGATATATATAAATATGGGAGGAGTTCAATACACACCCTTATTTGTACACCAATTTTAACACCAAATCTCAACCATCCATTTAACATGATCTCATGGTTGAGATTAATTTACTAAAAATAGATTTAGTGAATGAGTGAGTGAGATCATGTTAGATTGGATGGTTGAGATTTGGTATTAAAATAGGTGTACAAATAAGGGTGTTAATAGAACCCTTCCCTATAAATATAACCCTACCAACTTGAGTAAGTGCCAATATAAAACTCAGGTAATTTTTATTGCAAAAATAACTCTAACTAGTTAGTGAAAGTGCCAATATAACTCTCAAACCCCATTTCTGGCATTGACTTTTAATTTTCGGCATTGACTCTGCGTAAATTAACCAAAATACCCTTTGGAAAAAATTAAAAAATGAGTGGACAATTTTACCCCTATAGTTCGTCGGACCACTTTCGTAACAGGTTGGGTTATATCAGCACATTATAAAAATGGATAGGGTTGTATCAGCACATTCTTTAAGCTTATAGGGTTATATCAGGACATTCGTAAAAAAGTGTAAGGTTATAATAGCACATATTATAAAAGTTAAGTGTGTGTACTCGGCTGGCCTTAACGGGTGAACACATCATCATATACACCATATCACATCATAAAAATATCTTATACACCATAAAATATGAAATCATAGCACCATCATTCATATTAAATACCATTATCACATATCGTAGCCTCATTTTAAAACTTGTCAATATTAAAAACCCTAGGTCGAAAAACATAGCAAAATAACAACCAAAACAGCACCAAAGGTCATTCAATCACCAACCCGGACTAAGCACAGTAAAATAAATAAAATATCATCTAAACCCTATATTCTATAGTATGTGTTTTTATAACCCTACATTTTTTAGTATGTGCTGATATAACCCTAGTATAAGTTTTAGGAAGTGTTGATTTAACCCCATCAGTTTTCATAATGTGCTGACATGACAATACCTTTTACAGCGGCGGAGCAGCAGTGCGGCGGTCCGGTGGTGGTCCAGTTGAACACCGACGGTGGTCCGACAATAATATTTGGGGTATTGATGACTCTAATGGTAATAAAGTCATATCCTATTTTTTGTATTTTATTTTTTCTGAAGGGTAAAAATGTATTTTTATAAAATTACAGCTTAAAGTTGTCGGAGAGGGTTATATTGGTGTTTTCACTAAGTATCTCAGGTTATATTGACACTTTCGAACACTGGAAGGTTATATTGGAACTTATGTCAATTAGGTAGGGTTATAAAAGCACTTTTCTCTTTCATCTATATTCATTTTGGATTATGTTTGATTTTCTTTTGAATATTAATATGAATTCTTGTAGCTAAGTTATCATTTAGGAGCAATTGATTGTGGTTTCCAAGCCCATATAGTGAGAAACTATATTCATAAATTATGTATACATATATATATATGAGAACGGTTTTATTAACACCCTGATTTGTACACCTATTTTAACTAACCATCCATGTAGCATAATCTCATGGTTGAGATTATTTTACTAAAAACACATTTAATGAATGAGTGAGATTATGTTAGATGGATGGTTGAGGTTTGGTGCTAAAATAGGTGTACAAATAAAGGTGTTAACATAACCTTTCCCTCTATATGTGTGTGGGTTTGTTATTATCCACCCTCATATGCATAAACTCTTAGGAAAATCTCTCTTCTTTGTTGACCCCGATTTGCCACGATCTACTTAGTTGTATTTAAGAAGTACTATGGCTTATAAATTGTATATTTGAGAGGTACGGCAGCGACCTCCCACTATGCTAAGAATTACAGGAAATGATGGAACTGTGAGTAGTGATAGATATTGGTTAGTTTAGCTAAGTTTACCTTAGTTTATCTTTCTAAACTTTTTTGTAAATGTTATTTAAATGTTTGTTGAGCTTAATGAAAAAACCAATTCGATAAAAAAAATTATCATCCAACATTAAAAGTTATAAAACAACATTTTTATAATTGGATTAATATTTAATCTCTTAAATAATAGAGATTGTCTCCTGTGAGTTAGTCTAAACTTTAGGCAGGGATCAAGGCAAACCACCATGCTATAGGAATTGGGGTCCGGGCATAATTACATTATTTTCAGTGCATTATTTGACTAATTGATCGAATTGACAGGAAAACAAGCAGCGTGAAACTCACCCAAAAAATTAGGAACTTACTATGATGTGCGATCAAAATCAGAACCTTAAATCAGGAACTTACTTTGAGGAAAATGAGATTCTGCAAATTACAAGTAATCTCAACAAAGAACTGAGGCTTATTTTTTTAAAATATGATGTGTATATATACACATAATGAGACTTATTGTTAATAAGGTGATGTTTGTATTGCAATGCTAGTACATTATGTTGTAACGAATAATCCTTGATCAATAAATCTATATCATTATATGAATGATGCTCCCAATTTTTCTGTTGATGTGTAAAGAATATAGCATGAGTTCCCTGCCTTTCCTATTGATGTTTATGTTTATCCCGATGATGTCTGAAGTCTATAACATGAGAATTTTCTCTTTTTTTGCTACTATTGTTTAGTGTATATGATTGAGGTTGCAATTTTTTTTGTTGAGTTATTCATAGTATATCACGAGTTTCTCATTTTCTCTGCTAAGGTTTATATGTAGGTCCAGAGGTTCACTGTTGTTCCTGTTTGACGTTTCTAAATGAGGAGTTGATATGAAATATGGGAGGTAGATGTTTGCAAAAACTTGGAAGGCATGCAACAATAACTTGGGAAAAGTTAGAAGACCTATACCCCACCACTCAAAAGAAAGAGGTTTCAGTATACGAAAATCAACAACACACAAGACAAATGACAAGAAGCTAAAGGGTAGATACTATACCTGTTCTTAGAAAAGGAAAAAAACAACTATTCCATGACTCATGAAGTTGAGAATAACAATATGAAGCGGAAGGAATTCTTTCTAACAAGAACATAATGCAGAGCTAAGATATTTATCAAAATGACTGAAGATGTCATGTACACAGTCCATCAGCATGTTGTAACTCATAATCATGACCTCACCCTTCCTCAAAGGCAACATCTGCACAAAAGTGAAAGGAAAATAGGCCCTGAAAAGGGAAAAGCAATTGAAGTAATGGAACAAGTTGGACTGACACCAGCAGATGGATATACGCACATGGTAAAAGATGTTAGAGGTGAAGAATTGATCGGGAAAACCATGAGGAATCACATCAACTATGTGAGTAGACTCATAATGAAATAAATAGAAGGTGGAGATGCTCAAAAATATATTGATATGCTCACAGAACAGAATGAAAAAAAAGAAGGCTTCTTTTTAGGATAAAGCTCGACAGTGAGGGAAGAATATCTGCACTATTCCGAAAGGATTCCATGGTGGCTGAAGATTTCAAGATATGTGGTGATTTGTTGGTTTTCGATACGACATATCAAACCAACAAATACAACCTCATTTGCACTCCTTTTGTAGGCCTCAACAATCATAGAATGAATGTCATGTTTGGATGTGCCTTCATCAACGATGAAACTACAAAAAAAATTGTGTGGTTGCTGAAAACATTTAAGAAATATATGGGAGAAATTGAGCCTATCACTATTTTCACAAATCAGGACCAGGGCATGGTAAAAGCTTTACAGGAGGTATAATCCACATACATTTGTCTTCTTACTTATATTTCAATAGTATATAACGAGGTTTCGGTTTTTACTAATAATGTATAACTAATATTAAATGAATTTGTTCTTTTACCTACTAATGTTTTGCTAACCTGAAGTTGAGGTTGCTGGCTTTTTATTTAATGTCTTGATCATATGGACCGATCTTTATATTGTTATTGGTGATATGTGAGTAATATAGAACGAGGTTTTTTTCCTGCTACTATTATGTAAATCTGAAGTTCATCATGTTGTTCTTTTTTGTTGATGTATTAATTT
Source organism: Rubia balearica (assembly GCA_032355405.1). NCBI lineage: Eukaryota > Viridiplantae > Streptophyta > Magnoliopsida > Gentianales > Rubiaceae > Rubia > Rubia balearica. The sequence continues at coordinate 16,302 of JAULKJ010007877.1, forward strand.
TCAACCGGGGTTTTTTCCTTAATGATGTTTGAGAACCTCCATATGAGGAAACTATTTTTAAAAATTTATAAGAGAATAGTATGGCCTGAGGTTTCTATTTTTTCATGCTGATGTTTATAAACCTTCAGATGATGTTTAAAAATGTTCACACTGTTTATGCAAGAAAATAGCCTAATTTTTACGAGTATATTTTAATGACAGGTGTACTCTAACACAAGGCATAGATTTTTTATTTTCCATCTGAAAAAAATGCCATCAACCACTACTGTAATTTGAGGAGTGACTCTGAATTTAGCAAAGCATTTGAAAAGTGTCTGATGATCTGCTCAGGTGAGGACGAATTCGAGAAAGAATGGGAGGACATGATCAAGAAGTATTAACTATGAAATTGTACTTAGTTTAAGTGATTGTACACGCCACATAATAGATGGTGCACTGCCCTGAGCAAGGAATACATCTCAGCTATGACACTACCTTCACAAAGATGTGAGAGTACATATGTTGTTGTCAGTTTCAAAGCATCAAGGGTTACAACACTCGTCAAATTTTATCAGATTTACTGTGCCACAATCCATAACCGGAGAACCAAAGAAGTAGAGAAGGAGTTCCAATGTTCCAAAGTAAGACCAAAAGAAGAAGAAGAAGGTCCAGCAATCCTCAAACACACAAGAAAAATATACACACAAATGATCTATAAAGATTTCAGGCTACGGTGAGATATCAGAATAGCATCAAGAGCATATCTTGAAATGAATGGAGAACCCATGTGTATTTATGGTGTTTTGTATGAAACCAGTAACTCAAAACTAGAATCAGTTATATATTCAAAGTCAATAGCAACTCAACAAGCAAAAGTGAAATGTTCCTGCAAACACTTTGATGAAGTTTGGTTCCTCTGCAGCCACAACCTATGTGTATTGCACATGTTCAACAAAACAAGAATCTCGGACTAATACATAATCTTGAGATGGACTAAGATGGCAAAATGGAAATGATAAGCACGGAGACAAAGATCACAGGTGCAATACTAGTAATAAAAATTGTTAATATTTATACAGTTCATAATGAGGTTAATGTTTAGAATAGAATTGTTTGCAGCTTCAATAATTATTTTTACTGAGTTCTAAGTGGCCTTTTCTAAATTAAATAGTAGCATGATCAGTATCTTAACTGTTTTGGTACTTCTGTTGATGTTTCTATGATACTGAACGAGGTTACTATAATTTATCACTAATGTTTCCATTTTAAATGCTAATGTTCTTCCAAATTTCTTTGACCGTATACTTATCAATGATGTTTCCTTGATTGCTAGGCACCTGAACTGAGAGACAAAATACCATGGTGTCTACATATGACAAGAAAATTCTACAATTTGGTGTTAAAAATATTGAAGCAAGAAGAAACTTGGAAGAATCCTTTGATAACCACTCAACCACCATCAACGCCCTACCCTCACAATTATGAGTCGAAGACACTACAGTTTCAGAAACCAGCACGACAATACAAACAGAAAGCATACTTGCACCAGTTATCATTAATTCGGAATACGCCCATTGAAATATGATACCAATTGCAACACGGACCCTAATAAATTGGGTAAAGTGCTAAAATAACCCTACCTTTATGCTGAAAGTGCCAATATAACCCTGCAAAACGAAAAAGTGCCAAAATAA
>JAULKJ010007979.1:0-17970 GCA_032355405.1 Rubia balearica
TTTTCCGCATGGTGCTGTGGAAATATTTGATCGAGCTAAGTCCAACTCTTTCAAGGTGAATGGGAAACATTTGAAAATTTATCATGAAAGTTTTGTTCCGAAAAAGGAGACGATGTTGATCTTCTTGATATTTTTTGTAAGGAAAACCCCAAAAAGGGAAGTAAGTCATGCCTACGACGTTAAATAAACTTGGTTTTTATTATCCTGATAGTCATTCACGACCTTTCATCGATGTTGTTTCAATCTCAGTTTTTGTCGTTATTTTCATTAAGATTTTGTCGTGTACTTTTCACGGCTATTTTTTGTCCATGTTTTTATAGGAAAGTGAATAGCAGTGACTGGCCAGGTGAAGGAAAGGCAACTTGGAAGAAAGAATGAAAGCTTTAAAAATAGGTATTTAAAAAAATTCTAAGTACCAGAAAGGCATGTTCGTCATGAGTCGCAAAGATTTAGTCGCGAGTCACGACCATTCATTCCCAAATCCCGAAAATAAAGTTGTGAGTCACAACCAAATCAGAAGAACTTTTGGAAAACATTTCACATTTTACAGTTGCGAAGAATAGTTCATGAGTCGTGACAATTCATTCGCAAGCCGCGAATATGTGGTCACAAGTCGTGACACAATGAGTACACAAAAATATTTTCTCGAGTCACGACCAATATGTTGCACATCATGAAAAAAACATAGCACGTCACAACAATTTTAGGGAGAATGTAAAAAAATTTAAAATCCCAGTCCACGGAATTCGCGAGTCACGAACAATCGATCGGGAGTCGCGAACATTTTGTCACATGTCACGAACCTGGATTCACGAGTCGTGAATGAATCAGTGGAAATCTGCCATTTTGTGAAGTCCTTGACCTGAAGTTCGCGAGTCACAAAACTTCAGTCGCGAGTCGCGATGAAATTCTGACCATTTACCTTCCAGTTCACGAGTCATGACACATCATTTGCGACCTGCCCAGATTGATAATAAACAGGGCAAAATGACGGTTTGCAATCATTTTCCCCCTCTTCCACTGCCTCCACTTTTCTTCACCTCTAATCCATCTTTTCAGCCACAAATTAACTCCATTTTTCCGGAATCAATGGACCCACTCCATATCTTCCACAATCAAACCTAACTAACAACAAATTTTAGCCGAATCTCAAAGGAAATCCGAACCCTAGTTTTTGGAGATTATTTTTTATCTTGCTAATTAGGGCTGAATTATTGTGGGCTTTGTTTGTCTTCCTCCCTACACTCGGTATTGGTATGATTCTTCACTCTTCTTATGCTTAAATTGTGATTATGTATCAATTAGGGAGATTTTGGATTCTATTATGGACTATTGCACTTGTGAATATGGCTTTTGGATTATAGTTCAATTTAAATTGTGATTGTAGGTTCTAGTATGTATTATGTTTTGCCATGGTTTTATTTTCATTATGACAATGATGGAAATGTGTTTTAAATGAAGCCCAGGTTTTGAATTGTTTGATATTCCAACAGTGCTTAATCTTAGTGACACATATCTCTATTTATGCTTATAGTGAATAACTGTATTATTAAGTAGGGAATATTTAGGAAAGTTTGGAATTTACATGTTTTATATTCCTTATCCTTGTGCATTTGACATTCTCTGATGTTTGGATAGCCATGGCTCCGAAGAAGACACCGAGAGTTACTCATAGGGCGGGTACTTTAACCCCTCCACCCCCAGTTCCAGAGCCGGTGCAACCACATTCGGAATGATTTATGGGCCTCAACAGGTTCACTGGGGCGTATGCAAAAAGGTGGGACATTTTAGCCTCTCGTAGGATGCAAGAGACCATCTTCATTGATATGGCCGCTTTAGATGCTTTATGGTTGACCCAACCCATCCGTTGCCGCTTTTCAAAGGGGAGACTTTAGGGGTTTATGGAGAGGAGTACCCCCACCTACAGGAGCTACACTTTAGAGTTCCTCTCTATAATACAGTTGGGCAGTATGAGGGATGGTCAGCCGAACGAAAGATACATCTGCTTTCACTTGGATGATATCTCTTGAGAGATGAAAGTAGCACAGCTGGAGGCAGTATTTGGGTGGGATACTACGGTGACCAGGGCCATGGTGAACCCCCAGGCCCAGGAGTGAGATATGATGGAGGACGCTCTGTTCTGGTACACTATCACCAAGAGGGTGAGACACCAGAGGGATAAGAACAACATTATCATTCATCTAGTTCTCAAGTTTATCCACCGATTCTTGGCGGGCACATTGTTTTATCAGGCTGAACCGATAAATATGTCCAATGAAGAGGTCAGCTTCTTGTGGCAACTAATGAGTGAGGGGACGGGCTATGGAAGATAAGTCGAGTTATGGATGGAAAAAACAGTTAGTATGGCTAAGAAACCAAAGGGTGAGATTGTTGTGGAAGGGATGATCACTCTCATCATGGAGCACCTAGGCCTTGTTGCTCCTGATGGTTTCCCCAGGATGGGCAAGGGTTCTTCATACCTCATTTCTCTAGCGAGGATGAAGAACTATAACTTCATTTACCACACTTCTGTCCTCGAGGTATACCACTGGCTCTATGGGAAGACATGTGTCACTTTTATGAGGCTTTCCCAATTTCAGCATACCAGGTTGGAGCCTGATACACCTGTAGAGGATTTAACCATCAAGGCTGATGTGCAATGCCAGGCAGAATTCCAGCGGGAGCTTCTCAAGATTCCACCACAGCTGTACATGCAAAGAATGACGCACTGTCATACTCTTCATACTCACCACCGGGTTCACCAGACTCTTCACCCCCCTCTACACTGAGCCAGCACATGGGGGTAGCCACCACAGCCAGCCCCACTAGCCATCTCCACACTTTTATTCACGACTGCACGACATGATCTATGACCACAACCTCTTCATGTCAAGGAACTTGTTAGATATTGATGAAGAGATTGATCAGCTGGCTACCAGAGTCTAGCATATGCAAGTTCGCACTGGTGGCACCCTAGGTCCAGATCCTGGGGCAGCGAGGCGTATGGAAAGACATCAGAGAAACGAGGTATGGATGACCCAGTATCAGCAGTGCTACGGAGATAGTGGCTGTTCCTCACACCAGTGATTGTGAGCATTTTTATTCTTCTTACCCCGACTACATCGATATGTACTTTGATATGCATTGTGATTTTCCCTAGTTTAGATACATTGAGGGCAATTTAGGACTTAAGTTTGGGGAGGGAATTTTTTTTTCTTTTATTTACTTTAGGATGATTTCTGTTTTCTTTTGGGATGATCTAGACATTTTGGATTTTCTCTATGCTATTTTTCTTTTAGGATAATCTAGATAATCTGAATAGTTTTATTGCTTTTGGGATACTCTATTTTGTTGTATTCAAATGCTTTAGCAGCTCTGAAATGCAGAAAGCTATTTAGCTATTTTTGATTGAAAATTTTGAAGAAAAAAAGGAAGAAATAATAAAAGTAAAAATAAATATAAAACCCGCTAATTTGAAAACCCAAGAGGGAAATTTAAGTAACGTTGGGGCCCGGATAGGCCGAAAATCCAAAACGGTGGCCTAGGTAAAAATAAGAGGCTAAATGTGGGTGAGATGTGTGCCAAAAGAAACATGATGTGTGGCTAGGATGAAAACACGAAAGGGCTCCTAGGCAAAATGAGAGAAAGAGAGAAAAGAAGAAAAAAATGTTAATTATCTACTCCTTTGCCAGTGTTGGAGTCATAAGGTAGCGGCTGGAATTTGGATGATTGGGTAGCCTAACATCATGACACTTCTTGGGATTGGGTAATTTAGCGGGGAAAACGAAGCAAGGTATGAAATTATTGATTCTTGGTATACTTCGTTTTTGGGCACATATATATTGGTATGAAGTGAAGCTTGCATTTGAACATTTGATATGGTTTTTACTTCACTTGATACCATTGAATTTTGGGGAATATCAATTCGGTGTTAGAAAATGCTTCTATGGGAATTCGGGAATTGATAGATAGTATATTTGGGTAGATTTAGGAATAAGGGTTATGTGTGATAGAAACTTTTGGAGAATGATGATATTGAGAGTTTTGTGAGATTTTGATTTGGGGGATTATTATAATTAGGATGGTGACATTTGAACTTCTTTGTATTCTTGAAATATTTCTTACTCGAGGGCGAGTATGGTTTAAGTGTGTGAAGGTTTGATATGTCCATATTATATGATAATTTTGGGATATTTTGTACTTTTTTTGGTATGCTTTTGTGCTTTGGAGACACCATTTTACCTTGAAATTCTATTACTAGAGTTAAGAGTGACTTTATCGCTCTTGTCACTTTTAATAAGGATTTCGTGAAACAAGGTAAAGGTTTGAAGATTTGAAGACTACATTTGAAGACAATGAAGACCTTGAAGACTCAAAAAAGAGAAGAGGAGACAACTACACTTGGACCAAAAAAGAAGACAACATTTTAGGGCAGAGTACTCTGCCCATCGCAATGAATAGTTTGTGAGTCGCGACGGTCTTCTACCCAGATATGCCTTTTGGACTCTTTGTAGTATAAATACTCTCCAATTTTCTCCTTCTTCTATATTCTTCTTCTCGTGACTCTACTACCCTTAAACCCTAGTTTTTCATCTTTGTTTTATCTTGAATTCATGTTTGAATTGCTATTGTTGTTTAGTATGAACTCTAGTAGCTAAACTTAGCTTTGGGAGCAATTGATTAAGTCTTCCAAGACCATGTCTTGAGATCCATATGTAAGCTATTTAATGCTTTGCTACTATGTATTTGTTGTGCTTGAATTTGGTCGTTGAATACATTAATGGTATTGGAAGTTTGAGTATACGAATTGCTTGTATGATTATGTGTTAGGGTTTGGAGAAAGTAGCTAATTCTCCTTTCTTTAGATATGAAATCCAAAGACATGAATTAGAGCCTCTAATATGGTTGATGATTTTATGAATTCTAGATAAATGTGATAATGTCAAATTCTTTTTCATGTTTGTTTTGTGTAGAAAATAAGAGAGGTTTATGAACATTGAACGTTCTTGACTAAATGCATGAATTGGTTCAATGCTTAGAAACAGTGTAGTGTTTATAAGTGTTACCAAGCTTGTTGATTCCTTGTACTTAATGTCATTAATGGGATACTTTTAGGAATTGAATGACTAAAGGGGTCATTAGTGAGGTTTAGCAAGAGATGTCGAATTCACTCTTATAAACTACTATCAAAGAAGGGTAGTATATTTATCTCCACAACAAGTGGTAAAAGTGTTGCATAGGTTATATGGTTAATGATAGATAAGAGGTTTGGAAGTAGAAATCAATTGCATCCAAGATCCCGTAAATCAAGTTTAAACTCTTTTTAGCAGTTAGTAGATTTACATAGTTTGCTAGTTTAACTTGTCTTTAAATTGATAACTAAGAAAAACCAACCCAAAACCCCCCTCTTTACAAGCTTTTATATGTATGAATATCTTTATATCTAGTGTTGTATTTACCATTATATGTGCAAATGCTTAGAAAAATACTTTTCTCCGTGGACGACCCTGACTTGCCATTATCTACTTAATTATAGTTAATAGCACTTTAGAGCTTAAAAAGAGTACTATTTGAGAGGTACGACGACGACCTCCCACCGGCATCAAATTTGCAAAATGTCTTCCACTGCCAGCGTTTTCCTCCTTTGATTTGGAGAACGCAGGCGTCGAATTTGCCAAATGTGAAGGTTTCGAGAGGGGTTATCACCAGCATCGTGAAGGTTGGATGCATCGTTCCGACAAGCCAGGGTTCAGGCCATAAGTTTGGGCTGAAATCAGGTCCAAAATTTTGTGACTTAATACTATAGTTCACATTTAAGGGATAACACTTCAAATTTAAAATAAATAACATGAAATAAAAACTCTAAACCATCAAATTAAATAATTATACTAAAATAGACATCAAACTAAGTAGTTAAACAACAGATAGAAACACAAAAAATATACTAGATTATAGTTAAACATCAAAATAAATTCTAAATTACATATTTTTGGTGATTCGTATTACTTTATGCATATTACAAATGAATTGGTAATTTTAATAACTTTTATGCAAGACATAAAATATCAAACACTAATAACTCGAAATCGAAATAATTAAATGAATCATCACTAGAAAAATAAAAATGTAAAATTAGCATATAAAAGTAGAAACCTTTAATTTAAGTTTTACGCCAGCCTTTAAAAATGTCAATTGTCATAAATATCAAACAATTAAACATCATTCATCCATTACAAAAGGGTTCAAATTCCCTAAATTTCGCTAACATAAAAACTAAAAAAAATAAATCCTAATCAACCTAATATATCAATAACAATCTGGTGCCTCAACTCTAACAAATAAACCAATATTTATAAAACATCATTCTCACTTAATACATCCTAAACAATTAAATTATATTTTCTTCCCCAACTTGTTTTCCTTCGCTACTGGCTTTTTCACAAACTTTTCTTAACTGCCTCAATGGAAAAGGATGACTCTCTCACTGCATCAACACACAGATAAAAGGTTGGCTCCGGTCCTCTGTTCAATGGAACATCTTCAGGAGAATGATACTTGATAGCATTTTTTTATTATGTCATCAATGGCATCGTAGAGCAATGGCTTGGAAAGCATTCCTTTAAGTTAAAAAAAATATGAATAAAAAATCATATTGAAGACATTAACAGAAAGATAAACACAAAACGAAGGTCGAATTGAGTTAAATCGCCGAAAATTGAAGCTAAAACCAACAAAATCAACAGAAAATAAAGCGCAACTTCCCTGCATTCATCGTAAATCAATGCGCTTGATAAAAATGGAAGAAAATGGAGAAAATGAGGCTAGAATCGAAGGAAGATGGAAGAGAAATGGAGATGAGAGAGAAGGAGAAGGTAGTTACGCAGGAGAAGAAAGGAGAGGAGAGAGAAAATGTCAGAAAAATGTGGGAGAAGAAGATGAAAATTGATCTATATATCTAGACTTAAATGTAAATTAACAAAATTTCTTATCAAACCCTTAAACTTTTAAAACATAAAATTGAAATGGTGATTTGAATGTAAGAAAGTAAGTTAGCTTCATGGGTCATGTACGTCTACGCACCCCATGAATTTGGGGTTCAATTCTCCTTCTTGTCTACCGTTTTGAGCATCACAAACCATGTACGTCTATATGGTCTATGAGTTGGACTCCCCATTTGCTAGATCTCCTCCAAAAACCACATGCTTCCTACAAAACAAACACGCACACAAAGCGTAATATTTTCCCAAAACTAAAAATAGGAAAACACAACAAAAATACTAAACATCTACAACACAATGAAATGGGACATCTTTCCTCCCCTACACTTACAACACACATTCCTTAAATAAGAAACATGATATGAAAATAATATGAGGTAAACAAAATGATAGGAAATCACGACTTCCCAATGCATTGTTCCCACCTCAATTTTCTCAAATCTACCCAACATGCAACTCAAAACAAGCCACTACAAATACTCACTAAATAAGTGTCAATCAAAGTCCACACAAAGAAACAACTAGTGTGCAGTCCTAGGTTGTGTATTTGGTAGTGGTTTAGTTAGTAAAGTGTAGTGGTGTCTAATGGTTTGGGGTAAGAATGGGAGGAAAATGTGAAATTTTTTTATTTTTTTCAAAGAAAAACATACTATTCTACTTTTTCAAAGCTCGGGTTTCCTCCCGAGAAGCTTTGTATATGTAATGTCATTGGCAAGAACCTAAGGTTATCCATATGGTGCGGGTTTGTACCCCATCACCATGGGCAACCAAAAATGGAGCGGTGGGGGTAACACTCTTCCAAGAGTAAGACATAGTAGGGGAGGAGTCAGCCTTAGTGAAAATATGTTGTTTGGAAGCTTAGCATATTCAAATGGCTTCTCTATGGTTTCCTCTAAGGGTTTCAAAAATGTGGAAGTTGGTTCTATAGGTGGAGGTTGGGGTGATAACATGTACCATGATGAATTAAGTATAATCACCCTTTCCTCAACTTCTTCACTCTCAACAAACAACTCCCTGTCTTCTTTGGATTCATCTACCAAAATCTCAAGTTCATTTATGGATGGTTCATTTTGGGAATATTGGTTTCTAGTTGGCTCACTGTTTCAATCAAATCACTCACTTGCCCATGAACTTTCTCAATGTATGAGAAGAGTTTAGTTCCCAAATATCAAATGTCGCTATGCAGTTGTGATTGGAGTAACTCACTATTCATAGTCACATTAGCTATAACTTGCAAAATTTCTCTATAATTCGATTTAGGAACTAGTCCTAGGGATTGGTTTTGGGGCAAAGTTTAAGTTGGTGAATGCCAACTATCGAACTTAAAGTATTGGTTTCCCGATGCATTTCCATACCAGGAATTCGAGTAACTGTGGTATGGGTACCAATATTGATCCCATCAGCCTTGGGATCCAACAACTCCTACCTCTCTCTCATTTTCGCTCATCCAAGAGCAAGACTCCGTAGGGTGGTCGCAATTACATATCCTAAAAAACCTTGCTCGTTGAGCCTCTCTTCTCCCACAGTCACTCAACCATGGGCAATACTTTGTATAATGATCATAATGACACACCCAACAAAGTTTCATCCGTTGAGTACTTTCTCCCCGCAATATTTTCCCAAAAAAACACACATAAAGTTCAAAATCATAGTGAAAGGGTCCTTGGTTTGCACCAAGAACTCAAGCAATACCTATTCCAAAAAATAAAATAAAAACAAAATTCCAACACTATCTACTCAACTAACAAGCTATGCAAGTTAACTACTAGACCTTTAAACTAACATCCCCGGCAGTGGCGCAAAAAATTTGACCTGCCCCCTCCCGAGCGCCATTAAACAAGAGAGGATACTGAGTTAATAAGGGTTAAAGATGAAATTTATATGGCTCACATTCCTACTACTATACTACCAAGAATGGTAGATAATGGAAAGCATCGGGGTCATCCACAGAGATGTTAGGAATCTAATAATCAACTAAACACAACCGTGGTTGGGTCGTTAATCCGACCACGTGTTAGCAATAAAAAGTGTTGTGAAAACATTCATAATCAAATTGAACGCAACATCAGCAAGTAGTTGACACTGTGTTTCATAATCAAATTGGATGAAATGTTGAAGCATATGTTGACGACTTAGTGATTAAAACCAAGAGGGTATGTCAATTCACACGAGATATGAAGAAGACCCTAGATACGATGAGTGTGATTGGTATGAAACTTAAAACCAAGGAATGCATAATCAGAGTCAGTGCAGGAAAATTTTTAGGTTATAAAGTGTCTTCCAAAGGAATTGAAGCCAATCTGAAGAAGATAAAAGCAATAATCAATCTCTCCAACTGCGGACAATCAAAGAAGTACAGGTTTTGATGGGTTCGCTATCAGCACTGAGAATATTTGTCTCCAAAGGGGGGAAAAACACTTCCCACTATTCAACATTCTCAAAAAAACCAAGAAGTTCACATGGAATGAGGATAGTCAGAAATCATATGAATTGTTGAAAGAACAGCTTCAGGAGTTGATAAAAATGAATTCACCAATACCAGGAGAGACTCTATACATGTAGCTGGCAATTTTGACCAAAGTCGTGAGTTTGATCTTGGTGCGCAAAGAAGGGAAAAAGTAGGTGTTTGTATGTTGCATTAGTAAGATACTACAAAGTGCATAAATATCGTATTTACCTAATCAAGGACATTCTGAGCAAGCCAGAATCATCCGGAAGAATGAAAAATGGGCTCTTGAAGTGGGACAATACGAGATTCAAATTCATCTGCAAACTGCAAAAAGCTCAAGCCTTGGAAAATTTCATCGCAGAAATGACAAGCACAGATGCACAAGAGGCAAATACACTGGATTATCTCAGAATAAAAAAAATAGAAACTAAAGTGGGTGGACATCACATAGAAACTGTTCGTTGATGGAGCGTCTAGTGAAGAAGGTCGCGATGCAGAATTACTACTGCAAAATCCACATGAGGGAGAGCACAAATATTCACTTCGTTTCAATTTCCCACTCACCAACAAAGAAGCTGAATACGAATTAGTAATACGTGGGTTAGACCTCACAATCAGGATAAAGTTCAACAATGTTAAGTGTTTTAGTGACTCGTGGATAGTAGTACAACAAGTGCTTGGAGATTATGAGGTACAAGAGGAGCATTTGATTAAATATTTAAGAAGATTTCGCCAGCTCATAGGCCAACTAGAATTCTTTAACATCCAACACATATCGAGTAGTGAAAATAACAAGGTAAATTCCTTAAGTAAATTAGCAACAACTGGTTTTGATTTGTTGCTAGGACAGAATAATGTGAATGTTGAAGTCATACTAGTCAGAAGTACACCCACGAAAATTGTCTCAATAGCCTGGACAGAGGAAATGAACTAGATGACACCAATAAAAGATTACTTTGAAATGGGAAAATTGCTAGAATATAAGGCACATGCCAGAAAGTTGGAACTATGATCTCACAATTATGGAATTATGATTTCTATCCCCATGGATAAAGTGTATGGAACCAACTCAAGCAGGTGAAATCATTAAAGAATATCATGAAGTATTGTGTATGATGCATCAATGGTCTCGCACAATCATGAAGAAGATAATTTGAGCTATATATTATTATTGGCCAACCATGTTCGACGATGTGCACAACTTTGTGCTGAAGTGCAGATGTTGCCATATTTATGACTCAATATCACATAAGCCACAATCCACTTTAATGGGGGATATATGGAGCTTAGTCATTTGATAAATCATGAATTGACTTAGTGAAACCCTTCCCCAAAGGAACTGGCAACGCAAGGTTTCTAATTATGGCAATCAATTTCCTCACGAAGTGGATAGATGCAAAGCCATTAAGTAGAGTCATGACAGAAGTAACAAGAAAGATGTTTTGGCAGAACATAGTTGTCTGTTTTGGTGTTCCCCAAACCATAGTAATAAATAATGGTATGCAGTTCACAAGCGAGCCATTTACCGAATGGTGCTCAAAGTTAGGGATTGTGTAGAATTCATGTCTATAGCTCATTCTCAAGCTAATTTCCAAGTGGAGGTAACTAACAGAATCGTAGTCCAAGGAATCTCAAAAGATTAGAAGGGACGAGAACTGGTTGGGTTGACGAGATACACAACACATTGTGGTCGTACGGAACAACTGTAAGAGAACCAGCTTGGGAAACACCATACAACTTAGTTTATGATCATGAAGCAATCATACCAGTAGAAATTCAGAACTCAAGCCCTAGAGTAGAAAAATACAATGAAGGCAATAATCCCAAAAATATGAGATTCGATATAGATGAACTTGAGGAAAAAAGGAAATACGCAACTATCATAGAGGTGAAGTACAAGGAGAAGATGGCCTGAGCATATAGTGAGCAAGTCAAGAAGACATAGTTTCAAGGTGGTGTTATTGTGCTTCGAAAGAGTGAGAAAAGTCTGGCATAAGAAAGAGGAAAGCTATGACCAAAGTAGGAAGTCCTGTACAGGGTAACAAAAGCACACTGGAAATATTGGATGGCTGCACGGTCCCAAACACTTGACATGTGATCAATTTAAGAAAGTTCTATGTTTAGGACCTTAGTTAGCGATAGGAAAAACTCAGTTGTACAATAGCCATGATATAATCATAGGCATCCTTTTCATTGTTGGCATCATCATTTATCTTTCTGCACGATATCATCATAATCGTACATAATCAACATTAAAAAAATGTCTTTTGGGGTAATTTTCTTATTGTTCACTTACATTTTATGCGAAGTCCGTGGAAATATTAGCAAAACATACATAATATTATGTATCGTAATCGCGAACAAATATAGTTGTATAGTCGAAACACAAAAAATACAAAAGAGCAACAAACGCAAGCAATAGACCTTGTAGCTTCATAACCTCAACTCTGCAAGAAATAGATCTTGAAAAAAAGGCAACTATGCCTACAAAAACTTTGACAAAAGCAAGCAATAGATCATACAACTTTGCACAATACTAATGTACAATTTTGCAAGCTTTAGATATTACAAAAAAGGAAGATATGCCTACAAATTAAGCGAAAAAAGCAAGCAATAGAACTTTTACCTTCGAATAATACAACATTACAATATCAATTTAGCGATATAGACCTTGCAAAAAGGCTAAACTGCCAACAAAGAAACAAAAGCAAGCAATAGATCTTGCAGTTTCGCACAATAAAGATTCACAACCTCAACTTCGTAAGATGTAGATATTGGAAACAAATAAACAAAAATGCAAGTATAAATGCATTATACAATAAAACTTTTTATAACAAGAAAACACATAAAATCCCAAAACACAAATACAAAGATTGTATTTCAAACATTTGGAGAGCCAAATTATTACAAAGAGAAGAAGATTATCTACGCCTTAATGCGCTAGATGATCCAGCATAAGAACTAACATTACGACGATATTTCTCAGCTTGATGTTCCTTAGACACAATATGATTGTAACACCATTTCATTTACAAATAAACATAATGTCTTGTTCAACCGATTTGTTCTATACGATCAAGATATTTTGCATAATACGCCCTAAAAGCAGTTATGGGACCAAAATCCTCACTGTCAACTTGTGTACTCATAACATCGTTGTTCACCTTCAAGTATTACCTTCTACAAAATAGATCCCATAAGTGATTTTAAGGAAAATAATCTAACGATCAAGTCAGTTTTTTCCTTAGAGAACTTGAATTCCTCAGTTTAGTCTCACTTACCTGCTTCACTACTAATCTTCTTGTATTTATAGATGTCTACAATCACGGTTCCATATTGTTAATGTCTGATATAGTGGGTTGCATCATGGTTTCTACAATCTCGGTTCGTGGTTAAACCTTCAAACGTGGTTCCACCTTTATCGCTTGGTGGCCGAGTCTTTCAGACAAGGCTCTCCCTTTCTCGGTTCACTGGTGATGTGAACATTGGGCGTCACGGTCAAGTATTGGGTCAGGCCTAAAGGCCAGCAACCTCCAGATTATGGGATAGGTATACATCATAATCCCCCCTCCCTCTGAGCTATTACGAAGTGGTGACTTTTTTATTTTGGTAGTATATTTGCGAAATGTTTTTTTTTGCGAACTCCTAAAGCTACAATAACATGTTCGCCTTCAATATAACTAATATTGTTTTCGCAAAGTGTTACTTGCTTCAGGTCTACTAATGCGATGTTGTTTTCGTTTTCGATTTTGAATTTTTAATTTCAAAATTAAAATTTCTCCTTATCCACTATACTTGGAAAAACTTAGCCGTTTGATATTTTTCCTCAATGAACCAAGATTTCCTCCTCCTTATTAGTTGTATTGTTATGAAATTCTCTCTCCTAACGTTGTGTCTTCCCCTTTATAAATGCTTTGATTTTTTTGATTTAATTGTGTCTGTATTCAGTGAGTTGTGTGTACCTATATTCCGCCAGCTTCTCTTATTCCTAAAAAGGTAAGCTGTTTTTTGACAGATATGAATCATTACTTTTCTTGTCGGATTTAACTTCTCTTACCATTTTATTTTCGTAAATTAAATTTCCTAACCCATTTGTAGTCTTAATCTTCTTCTTTTCTCTTTTATTGCTCAATTTCCTCGCCGGTCTTCATCAAACCGTAAGTTTTCCATTTCCTGATCTTCCTTCTCTGTAAGGCGATACTTATACTTGTGTGCTTGTGCATCATCTCTCTTATAGTAGCTTTCTTTTCTAACCCTAGTGTAGGGATTCACTGATTGGTTTTCTTCTTCTCTACTTTTCTTTTGTGTATGCTCTGTGTTTTTTTTCTTCAATTTTTCCAGAATATACCCTTTTTGTCTTCTGTAACTTCTAATTGATAGTTTTCATCTAGATCTTACGAGTTCTCATTGCTTCAATGTCTACCTCTAATATCGTCGAACCTTCAGTAAAATAAGTTCATGTTGACAATGTCGATACTGGGGAGAATTTCGACTATCCCACTGGTTCTTCTGCCGTTAGTATTATTCTTTCCGATTACTGCTTGGAAAATCTTAAGGATTATTATCCTTTTTGTCTTCGTATGAGCTTAGCGCCTCTATGCCTTCTGAAAGCATTCACACCCTTCCTTCTGGCTTTACCTCCTGCAACTTATATTATCTTAAGTTTGGACCTTTTCCCCCTACCTCAGCATAATCTAAACTTCCTCTCACATTATCGAGTTGCATTGTCTCAGCTTTACCTAAATTTGTTTCAATTTTTGTTGTCTTCTATCATGTGTGCTAAGCGGTTCAAGTTCCCTATTCCATTGACCTATTTTGTAGTCTTTATCAACTTCGCCAGGTGAAAAATTCATCTAACAAATTTACCCTTTACCCAGTCATTCCAACTGTCGAGTTCGTTGATTCTCTAATAACTATGGTGTGTGGCTTTAAAAGTTTTTTTCCAAGACCTGGTAATGGAAATCAAAAATATTTTCCAGTTAGGAACTATAATGTTCCTAAATCAAAATGTCCTAAGGCTCGGGTTTGCCTTAATACTGAGTCCCGGAGTGTATTAACACTCAGCGAACATTCAATGTTTCTTCGCAATGTTGATACTATGAGCGAAAGTGTTTCCTTGTCCCTATTTTATTATTTTTCATTTTCTTATTTATTTATTTATCTCCTACTGTTCTCATTGTCTTATTGTCTCTTTGTGCTCGCCAGACTATCTTTGTATACTAAATTACAGATATGGATTTAACAAAGAATTTAGTTGAGAGAACTTTTTTTCTCCGATGATCAAGATGAACAGCTCAAAAATATGGCTGTTCAAACCAATGAACTAACTGCATCTGTTTTCTCCTCGAATAAGGTGATTGAAGCTGGCTCTCAGCTACACACTTTTGAGGCTACCGTTAAAGAATGTAGGGAGGTCTCTACTCGCAATACTTATGACACTTCCCGTTGACGAAACAAAGAGCGAACAAGTGGATCTTCCAACACTTTGGAACCACCTCAGAAAAAGAGGCGCAACCATTCCCACTCCAAGCCCCCATCACGAAGACATGACTTAATGGTGGAAGGAACTATTCCTGCTACCCTATCCAAACTATCTCTCCATGAGACAATGGTTGTGGTATTTTTTAAAAATATCTATTTGTGGTTTAATTTTGTATTTCCTTATTACTATCTTTAATAACCATATTTGTTTGCGTACTTTTGAAAATCAAGTTGGTGAGAGTCTATAGCTAGTCAGCCAACGAGTTGTCAAGTTAGCTAAAGGATACAGTTTGCTCTTGGAAAAATGGCAGGAGGCTGAAGCGAAGTGCGCTACTTTGAAGGCCTCAGTTGAGGCTGCTGAAAATCTTGCACAATCAGCTGAAACGCGTGCTTTGGCTGATGAGAAGGAAGTTGAGAGGTTGCGTTCTAATTTAGAGAAGATGCGGACTAATGGTTCTACTTCTCCTGGGTACCCTCAGTTCTTTGTTGACCGACTAGTAAAAACGAAGTGTATTTATGCTTTATTTGATGAAATATCAACTTCCGCTTGTAATGTTGGGTATTGCGAGGCTCTGGCTGAGTTGTGAAGATTGAACCCTACTAGGAAAGTCCAAAACTTTCCTAAACTGGCTAAGTTAGAGAAGGTGTTGGGGCAACAGAAAGCTATTATTAACAGAGGGTTCATCCATACCATTTTTTATGGCGGTTATCCTAATGCATTGCTATCTTACATTGCTAGTTTTTCTTGCCTGCCTTTTGTGGCTGAATTAAAGAAGCGTAAGGCTGATTATTTTAAGGATATTCTTTTTGGTTCCCAGCCTTCTGAGCCTCCTATTGATTCGGATGTCAACGTGAATGGTGAAGCCAAGCGAATGTTGAAGCCAACGCAAGCACTGAGGTCTCAGTTCAGGATGCGAACAAGGAGAATTATGCTTTTCTTGTCTAGACTTTGCCTTTTTCCCCTCTAATATTTTGGTACATGTTTGTACTGTTTGTATTATTATGGGTATTAACTTTAAATCGTGCTTATAATTTTACAAGTTCTCATCGTATTTATTCACATGCAGGGCTTTGATATTTTAGTTTATCATAAGTTTTAGAAACATCTCGATTATTTGGAGTCTAACGTTCATTTTTATGATCGTCCTGGGTATATGTCATCTCCTTCATTTTTTCTTATTGAGTTGGTCGAAGCTTGTCAATCATTGTCCAAGGAATATTTTGAGCTTATTTCTGTTAATCGCTTTTCCAATCTAGAATCCATTCCATTCTGCCTTGGCTGGCAACTTCTTTCCTCCCCATCCTCTCCAACTCCTTCTGCAACCTTCCCCTGTAGCAAGTTTGTTCTCGAGGGCTACAATATTGAATCTTTGGACAAGGATATAGTTCGCAGCTTAGTTGATCTTGAATCTGTTAGTGTGAATATGCGCCCGCTCCATCTTCCTCCACATGTTTATAAATAGGAAGTATGTTTGGGTATTCGCCTGAAGTATATGCTACTTGGTATCCACGATCTTGAAGTTGGATGGATGAACACTCTAAAGGATACTCAAGAGTCTGTCTGCAAACTGAAATATTTTTGTGCTGAACAAAGCAACCTTATTCAGCGTCAATAGCTGAGCATGGTTAGAATGCTTCATCAGCAGGAGGATGCTAAAAATTTTGCTTCAAGCAAGACTAGCGAAGCTCATCAAAAGACCCTGATCATTGATAAGCAGTGTTCTCGCATTGACGATCTATTAGAACTATTGAAGAAAAAAGCAGAGCGAGTGTGATCATTTTGCTTCTTCTTCAGCTGGGTGGCGGAGTAGATTTGATGAAAATTAGCCATAAACACTCAGCTTCATAGTGAGAATGAAGAGCTTCTTACTGAGTGTAATCTTCTTGACTTATGTGTGAATCAACTTGAAAAAGCTTGTGTTGATTACAAGGATTATCTTCAGGCCCTTCTCTCATCATCTCGTGGTTCCACTGGTCAAGGGAACCTAGCAACGAGTATCGGCGGGCAGAGGATTAATTTGTGTGAAGATTTTTTGTATCATATTCATCAATTGGAAGAAGAAGTGAATAATTTGATGGCCACGAATGAGTGTTATCAGGATACTGTTGACATTATAAGTGCACATCTAGATCGTGAGGAATTTGGCCCTATAACTGATTTCAAGGCGTACTATGCCAAGCATCTTGATTATATGGAATGAAGAGGGGAACACGGCATCCTTCCTACTTATACATGAAATGGTGTTATGATAATATGTTAGAAAACAAGTGTGGGGCTGAACGATCTCATCGCGAGGCTGAGCAGTCTCATCGTGAAGCTAGGACACCTCATCGTCGTGGTTGTTTTTCATCCTCTATATCGTCTCGCATCAAGGCGCCGATAGATTTCTTTTTATTTTTCTATTTGATGGGCCAGTTTATTTTTTGGAATTTTTGCAATAGTACCTTATACTGACTTGTATTTCGTAGTTTCGTTATTTCACTATTTACCAACACAGCGTTATGCTTGTTAAAATATATTTTATTCGTTTATTTATACATCTAAGAGATCTATTACTTTTATACTTTAGTTTTTGAACCTTTACCAAGAAAGGCTGTATAGTTAGTTTTTACTGCTGATATTGCTTGAATGTTTGCTTATTTTGCAAGATCCATATCTTGAAAAATTAATGGTTTGTATTGTGGGAACTTGCAACATCTATTGCTTGCTCGCTTTTGTTGGCATACCTTTCTTTTTTTGCAAGATCTATAGCTTTCTTAATTGAGTTTACAAAGTTTCAAGATCTATAGCTTGGAAACTCAGGAACTTATATTTGCGAGCTATAAGATATATTGCTTGCGTTGCCATTTTTGTAGGCATGTCTGCCCTCACCAAAGATATATAGCTTGCAAAAGTAAGATTACAATGTTACAAGATCTAGAGCTTGCAAAGTCATAAGGTTGTAAGTTATTGCTTCGCAATTGGTCAAGCTCGATTGTTTTCCATGTGCCTTAGTTGGCTATTAATTAGAAATTGTAAGTAAAGGACATGAAAAGTATGTT
>JAULKJ010008084.1:0-27685 GCA_032355405.1 Rubia balearica
CATTCACCCTTGATCTGTTTTGAGAATTTAAATACTCCCTCTGTCCCAATTGAACCTGCACACTTTGATTTTCACCAGTTGACTCAAAAAATGTTTGATACTTAATATCTTTTATTGAGGATAATTAAAACTTGTAAAAAGTTGATATTCTAAAAATATACGTTATAACAAATCAAACAAAGGTATCACTCAATAATATTTATACATATACACCTATTCAATTTTGGGGTCAAAGTTAAGAAATTTTGACTAAATGAATAGCTAAATTGCAGGTTGAATTGAGACGGAAGGAGTAATTGAGATGTTAATTAAGTCTAATTGAACACTTAATACTGAAATTGGTCAACATTTATTAATGGTACATTTGTAATTTTAGATTTTAAGTAAGGGTAATTGAGGTGTTTCAGTTATGATTTTTAGACTAAAAATAGAAAGAATAGATATCGGAAGATCATTGTGGGACATCCCAAAAAGAAAATTAGGAAGATCATTCTGGGACGGAGGAAGTATTGAATTTGGTGCCGACGTAAAACCCACATTGCATTAGGGCCGGTCTTGCTGTAAATCTGATACTTGGATATTGTTGAATAAAATACTTTCATAATATTGCATAAAATTCCATTTTTCATACTTAGATTCAAACAAACAAATCCTATTGGTATTTTCTAGATTGGTACTAATTTGTGCCTACTTGTGAAATAAAATTTTATTCCCAAGGATTTGACCCTTTCCAGCCTACTATATTATATATAGTTGGCAAATTTTATATTTTAGTTTTTTAACGTTTTATAAATTTTATTTTGATAAGCCTGACACCACTTTGCAAACAGGCCATAATGGTGATTGAGCAGCTAGTACAATTTTCTAACGATAATTGGGATAGGTACCATAAAAATAGGAGGCAAATCTCCATAATAAGTCCTCCCTCCGTCCCAGTTATTTATGCGAAGAAAGAAATTTCACGCTGTACAAGAAGCATGTTTGACCGTTAATATATTTACCTACGTATAATAATGACAAATAAAAAGTTAATATTTAGAAACTATTTGTTAGGACGAATTGAACAATATCATATACGATAATATTATTGTTCATATATTTATTCAAATATGCGATCAAACTTTGAGGGAGAATATTGTCAAAAAAAGTATGAGTGCAAAAATAGCAGGGATTGAGGGAGTAGTAAACAGTCATAGAGGTAGTATAGTGTGTTTCAAGGATCAATTTATAAGGAGAAAGTGAGTTTCAATGAACTCGAGGCATGTAATAGTAGCTTTATCACTTTAATTTGTTTTCGTAGTTTTAGTAGTTAATTTTCATCTGATAATACTCCCTCTTTAAATATGTTAGCTACTAAATTTTATTAAGAAATGCGTTTTTATAACCCTACCTACTTGACATAAGTGCCAATATAATCTTCCAATGTTTGAAGGTGCCAATATAACCCTAAATAATCAGTGTAAGTGTCAAAACTTATAGGAATGTGCTGATATAACCCTATAAGTTTTATGAATGTACTGATATAACCCTATAAGTTTTAGGAATGTGTTGATATAACCTTATAAGTTTTTATAATGTGCAGATATAATCCAACATGGTACGGCTGTAGTGCCGAAAATTGGGTCTGAATGTTATATTGACACTTATATTAACTAGTTAGGATTATTTTTGCACTAAAATTTATCTGAAATTTATTTTGGTATTTAGTTAATATGGTTATATTGGAATATATCACTATATGAGTCAAACTTTGGCAAGTCCTTTCTCCCCGAGAAACAATCTCCACTTGTCATTATACATCAAATAATGTTTCTATAGTAGTAGGTGATATAACTTTTGCATTTGATAGGTACGACGATGACCTTCAATACCTAGTGACGTTAAATTTCAATTTAATTTATATAATTTAATTAACTCAATTATTTATGAAACTATAGGTCAAGAAATTTTTTGAAAATAATTACATGATGTGGGAATTTCCTTTCGAGTAATTATAACTCCTGAAATTAACTCATGCTAGGTCTTATCCTATACAAGTACCTAAAAAAGTTCTCGAGGTCCACCTTAGGGGCAAAGCTCTGACTCTCAAGTCGGTATTATTCTTGATTATGCATTTGGGAGTAAAAAGTTACCTCACTCATTTGGTGTTCCTTATCTATATTTATATATTGAACCTGTGATTGTGGCTCACTTGTTGCAATCCACTCTCTTGGATCATTGTCCAGTAGAGGATTTCGTGGCAGGTATTATTTTTCGCTATTTCTGCAGTCTATTAGTTTGTTGTGATGCAGCATTGTCAGCCTTTGTGGATCTTAGCAAATTGGTCTGATTCAGCAAAGCTACTGTTTTTCACAAGCTCAGCTTTGACTGGTTAGGACTGGGCAGGTCAAATACATAGCCCCCTCCCCAACCACTTAGTCATGGTTAGTGAAATATAAGGTGGCTGTTTTTGTGATATGAGTGATGTAAACATCGACAAATCCATCGCAGTTGACAAACCCACCACCATTGAAGAACCTGCCACCATGGCAAGAACATGTTCCGATCGAAGAAATTTGGTATTCTAAGGATGACCCATAAGCTTAATCTCTTCATACTAATAAAGATAAGTTGTCTTTCATGGAATTTGTCGAAGAAAACAAGGAGAAACTCTACACGTAGTTCGTTGGCATGACAAAATGATTGAAGAATAACCAGAAAACCCTTCACGAACTGGAGAAGCATTGGAGAATAGAAAGGAAGCAATTAAGAGAACATCCCAAAAACCATGATGAAGCTCGGAACTACGATGTCGAGGATGAAGCAAAACACAACCCGCTGGTGGAAGAGTTGCAAAAAAATTCAATGTTAAAAGGCTTCAAACAACCCACCCATCTCAAAGCCTGTGATAGAACGATGAATCCAAAGGAATTCCTACACTCTTACCTAAACAGTATGGAGATTTGCAATGCACCTCTCCAATTAATGTGCAGATCCTTTCCCATCTTCCTATCGAGAACCCTGATAGTTGGGTATGATAGCCATCCCAAGTAAAGCATTCAAACCTGGGCTCAACTAGAAGATCAGTTTGTCGGTAAATTCTACCAAAAGCATAACTTCTTCAGGACATTTGTGGATTTAATTAATGTGGAAAACAATGAGGGGAAAGCATCGCACAATACCATAGTCGCTTCATTTTAGAAAGTTTAGAGGTCAGAGATCTCACAAACCAGATGTCGTTGAGGGCATTCATGAATGGTATTTTATTAGGAGAGTTCTACAAAAAAACCTCACAGATGACATGTTGGAAAGATCAAGAGATCTCAAAGAAATGGTGGAAAATTTATCTGAAAAGCGGAAGCAAACAACTAGAAGCTAGAAAACGAATGAGGTGATAAAAGGTCTGGAGAGGGATCCTAAGGAAAGGAAACGATCAAGAAAGGGAAAAAACACCACGGTAATGTGAGGAAAATCATCAACGGCCAATAGCTCACCATTTCCCAAAACACCCCTCACCAAGTCGAGATGGGAGATTTGGAAAAATCACAAGGAGTTGTATCGGGAACCAACGATAATGAGATTCCAAACAAACAAAAGGTCAAAATATTATTATTACAAATTAGATGGAGACCATGGCCATGACAGACAGGTGTAAGAATTTCTTCGCCAAGGACTATTCACCTAGTAAACGTGTGAGACCTTAGAAGTTTGCTTCATTTTAAACAAGGAATCTTTTATCAATAATTTATTCTTGTTGGGTGAATTTATAAAGAGTAAGTTTTATAAGGACTAAATTATAAAGTATATTAAAAAATAAAAATAAAGTCAATGATTATCCTCCATTCAAGAACAAGTATGTTGCAAAGGTATTGGTATTCAAAACAAATTCAGTTTGAACTAGTCCTCCTGATTACAAGAGACCATTAGTATTATAACTCTCACCTCAAGGCAATACCTTGTATATCTGATAAAACCGACTCTCACTCCCTGCCCTCCGTTCATCATACTTTCTTTAAAAACAACAACCTATATTTGATCAAGGAGAACAACGTGTATAGAGGATGTGGGAAGAGGTTTTCCTGGAGTGGATTGGGTAGACGAGCAGTCGCGAACATACAGAGACCTTTGTCGATAGTTTTTCACCGGCAACTATAGATTCAGCACTATAACCGTAAGTTTATTCTTCTTCTTTAACAAATCACGATTAGGTTACTAACGTAAGAAAATTCGTATGAAATTATGAGTGATGTGTGTGCAGGAGTATATATATATTTTTAGTTCGGGTTCAGTTCTGCAGTCACGTTATACCAGATATTTGAACAAGAAATAGGTCATTAAAATTTATGTACGATATACCCAGTTAAATATCTTGAAATCTAGTTTCTAATTATATATGATTTGGATTTTTAGGATGTCTGAGTAAACAGTTATGATCGATTTAGTACTGAGTGATCAACTAGTAATCTGTTTGATTGCAGTGCTTGTTTAATTCTGCAGTCACATTGTACTAGATATTTGAACAATAAATATGTGGTTAAAATTTATGTAAGATATAATAAATGAAATATATTTAAATCTATTTTCCAATGATATATAATTTGGATTTTTAGGATGTCTGAGTAGAAAGTTATGGTCGATTTCGTACGAAGTGATCAACCAGAAATTTGTCCGATTGCAGTTTGTGTTTTCTAGCAGCCATGTTGTACTAGTTAATTTAAGGGTAAATAGGTAATTAAAATTTACATATGATATACCAAATTAAATATATTATAATCTAGTTTCTAATGATATATGATTTATATTTTTAAGA
Organism: Rubia balearica; assembly: GCA_032355405.1. Lineage (NCBI taxonomy): Eukaryota > Viridiplantae > Streptophyta > Magnoliopsida > Gentianales > Rubiaceae > Rubia > Rubia balearica. The sequence continues at coordinate 4,790 of JAULKJ010008084.1, forward strand.
TGTCCGAGTAGGAAGTTATGGTCAATTTAGTACGGAGTATTCCATCAGTAATCTGTCCGGTTCCAGTCCGTGATAAAGTGAATTGTTCGAGGGTCACTCGTGTATGGAATTCAATGTGTGAATTTTCTATTATAAGCTTTTTGATTCTTATTCTTAAGGGTTTTGATTTCATAATTTCCCGAATAATATGTGATGATTTATGAGTGTTCTCGTGAGTACTGGTCGTCTATGAATGGATATTTTTTCAGTTCGTGTTTTGGTGATTTGTTTTAGAGGTAAATGTGTATGGAATTAAAAAGGTGAACTTTATAATGAAAATTACATGATTCTAGTTCTTAATGGTTTCGATTTCATAACTTCCGGAATAGTATGTGATGATTTATGAGTATTCTCGTGAGTAATGGTGTATGGAATTTTAAGTGTAAACTGTCAAAAGAAATATTTACAAGTCCATTTTTAAGGATTTAAAATTTGTAATTTTTTGAATGATGTGTAGAGAGTTATGGTCATTCTCGTGAGTACTAGTCAACAGTGAATCCTTCAATTTCAAATCAGTTTTACGGTTTCCTTATATTACGTAGAACTTGAAATAAATTTTAATTAGTTCGTGATATATCACATTTGCAGGTTTCACCGATAATCATAGTTCTTAAGTTGCAAGAAAGGTGAGGGTTTCTACCTTTTCAAAAACTATTAAAACCATTTTAGAATCAAAACTTTTAAAAACCTTTTCAAGAAAATATTTTGGAAACAAGCCTGTTTTACAATCGTTTTTAAAGTTTATTCATATCATTTTAAAACCAAATGTTTTAAAACCCATTGATCTAAACAAGTTATCGAATCGTGCTATTTTAAAAAAAGTTACTCGAGCTAGTTTTCCTCATTGCATATGCATATCTTGATCGTGTACTTGTTAACTATGGGTGTACCTTATCGCCCATAGCCGGAATTGTGCTTAACTGTTTACCTGTTATTATGGGTGTACTTTATTGCCCATAGCCTGACTTGTTCTTGACTGTTTACCTGTTACTATGGTGTACTTTATCACCCATAGCCTGAACTGTATTACTGTACTGCTTGCTCGGGGATCCCAAAACCCTACTGAATCACTGAAACCCTGCGAGGTCGGCATAGGTCCTGATCGCTTGGTTAGGCTTCTTTAGGTTTTGTCGGTTATCTCGAGATATACCCTCCTGTGACCAGTGACGTTGGTCTACCTATTAGCATGATGGTCGTTGGCGTGTTTGGCATAGCATGGAGTGATTATCAGGATCCCGTTCTAAGGCTATGGGTAGACACCCCCGATAACCTCCTACCTGACATGTATCCTTTTCTATGTGATACTACTATCATGCTAAGTGATATACTACTTGATATTATTTCGTGAGAAATGAATTGTATGTGATATTATTTATGACTGATGATGCATGGCATGCTTTCCTGCTTACTATTTCAAGTGGAAAAATATTGTGCTCTTCTTTGCTCATGATAGTTATGCTTAAGAAATACAAGAATTCCTTTGCTTAGTCAGTTAAAAACATGAGAGAATTTAGCCCCCCTATTGCAACACATAGTCTCGGTAAAGCCTTTCTGACAAAATCAACCAAGCTTCGCTCATGACGGGCAAGTGAAAATTGAAAACGAAGTATGAAACCTCATATAAGTAAGTATACTCTGAGATGTAGTATACCCAACATGGTTGGAAAATCTTGTGTCATGGTACGGAAAGCCAGTATTGGATGCAGAATGTGCATCAAATATGCAGATCTCAACAAACACTGCCTAAAGGACTACTACCCTTGCCAAAAATTGATCATTTGGTCAAAGCAATCTTGGGATACGAAGTCATTGGATTCCTAGGTGCATAGAAGGGATATCATCATATCCTAATGAACCTTAAGGATTTAGAAAATACGACATTCATAACAATTTTTGGAGCATTTTGTTACATCGAAATTCCATTGGACTCAAAAAACTAGGGCCACTAACCAACGTACAGTCAACAAAACCTTCTCCTATCAAGTCGGTCCTAACATCGAAATATATGTGGACAACATGGTCATCAAAATTAAGATGCTAAGAACATTCTCCCAGGATCTAGAAGAGACCCTCATCATGCTTAAAACCATAGGGATGAAACTAAACCCCCAAGAAATGTACCATTGGAGTAGGTGCCAAAAATTCCTATGTTACAAAGTGACATCTAGAAGCATTGAAGTGAATCCATAGAAGATGCAAATTGTTCAAGTGTTGCCACCGCTTCACTGAATCAAAAAATTTCAAATCCTTATTGGCTCGTTAGAAACACTCAGTCACTTCGTTCTGAAAGCACTTGAAAAACACATGCCATTCTTTGATGTGTTGAGGAAAGCGTCAAAATTTAGCAGGACCATAGTGTGTCATAAACATTATGAAGAACTAAAAAATGAGTTGTAATGACTGTCATTACTATCAACACCACGACCTGGTTAAACATTGTACTTGTACTTAGTAATTTCAACGTATGCCATTATCTTAGTATGCAAACAAAATGATTTCCATATCCCACTCTACTATATAAGAAAAGGCCTCCTAGGAGCAGAAAAAGCTAATCATCCATGGAGAAGTTGGATTTAGTGCTTATTCACTCTTCCAGAAGTCTGCGATATACTTCGAATCACAAAATCATAGTCTATTTACAAGACTATCAAAACCATCCTCTATCAGATGGAAGCTTCAAGACGAAAAATGAAGTTGGCCATCAAACTAAGGGAGCACAACTGGGTGCATTGGCACTTTTCATTAACGGTACTTCATGCAAAGAAAACCGTGAAGCAGGACTCCAGCTTTGGCTCAGCTTTAGACGACCAAAAAATATGCTGTCTAATTCAAATTCTCCTTCAGCAATAATGAGGTAGAATATGAAGCACTCATTGGGGTGCTAGACTTGACAATATGAATTGACCATGAAGCGGGGTATATGGAGTATCCATGTTTTCAGTTTGAGTTGTACCACTTCTGGTCTTTGACACTATAAATTAAAAGGAGCAGTGAAATCTATAGTCTTCCCATAGATGGCGTCACTGATGCGGTTGTTCCTCCTAAATAATGGTGGCAGTTCCTGTTTGGCAAATTAATAGCACTCTGATCATGCAACAAATCCCCTAGATTGGATCTGAGGTAAGATATCTGATGCTTAAGTTAATATCATGTATTTAAGTGTATTATCTCTGAATGCTAGTTGCTACTTTCCTTATTTGTTAAGCCATCGTGTATGTATAAGCTTCTCGATCCTACATTGTCGGAGCATTGTTTGATGTACAGGCCATAATGATCATGGACATCGTGGTGGTTGTACGACTCTTCTGAGTGCGTATATTGTGTGCCTTGTTCTCTTGATTATGGGTTGAGTAGTAACTACTTCCTTGATTTTTGTGATAATGGTTATACGTTCCTCCAAATGGATAACTTGAACATGTGGCATAATCTTCTCGATTGGTATTTGCTCTTCGGCATGCGAACACTTCACTGGCCTTCCTGAGCTCACTAATTTTCCCCATGCTTGGGCAGGTTTTTAGAGGTTTTAGGTTTCAGGTGTTGCAACAAATACAGAGGATGATCCTTCTCTTGTGTCACTGGAACGGTGATTTTCCATTTGTGTATGAATCCGTGAAATCCATCTTGTTTTTCTACGTGGTGCGGGTAACTCCGTTACTATACAAAATCACGGGTGATTTACCTACTTGTGTCGCATAAGTAGACATGAATAGTTATAATGGAGCAAAGTTGTAGATGGGTTTTTTTACCTATAAAAGTGTAATGTTGACTAAGTAGGGTTACATTTTGGACATATGCAAAGCAAAGATCAAAGGGTGTTTTCTTATGGTAGTTTAAGATTTTTCAAATTCCTTGAAAGTTATTGATAACTAAATTTATTTTGTGTGTTTTATATTAGGGCTATGCGAAATATGTGAGCCTAGAAAAAAAACGGATTTCTAATTATTATTTTTATAGTGGGCTTGTGAGTGTATAAGCAAGCCACGTATGCATGGTCTTTTCGGGTTCTTTTGTTGGGATATGCATAAAAATTTGGCACTTAAAAAATTATAATGAGTGGTTGATCAGTTTTGAAAAATAGAAAGGATGCATCCTTTTCGAGGGAATAATTAATGATTGTTTTTTCAAGACTCTATGTGCCCCTATAAAAGGAACTGTTGTACTAAAGTTTTTCTTTGTTTATTTTTATGTGTTTTATTTGTGTTGAGTATTCAGAGAGGTGGTTTTGAGTGTGTTATGATTGTGTGTAGGTTAAGGGACCGTTCATCAGGAAATTTTCCCATGGTGATGGTGGTTGGTGATGTTTCGTGGATATACGGGGTTACTGGGGATGCTAGAACTATCTCGAATTCGGGTTGGGTTTCTCATCGTTTATGTGATAAACTTTTATGTGTGGGTAAGTTAGAGGAGTTAATCCAGTTGTAGGTGGTGCAAGTCTGGATTACATTCCTTAAAGGATGGCCCGAAATCTTCATGCTTGCTGTAAGTTTTTTAATGCTAGATGTGTTTGGGTTATCCAAAATTGACATTATTTGATGCCTATCTATTTTCATTATTTTTAACAATATCAGAAGGGCATAGGACCGGGGTGGAGAATGATGTAGAATTCTTACCTGAGAGGTCCTAGAGCGTGAGAACTAGAGGAAACAAACACAAGGGGGTGTCCAAATTCGCTGTGACTAAGCCAAAAGAAAAATATGGGCTCTTTAGTTGACGAGCTCGTGAAAGATGAGTTCCTTCACGATTTTTCTCTTCTAGGTTATTGTGGGAACCAGATTTATTAGCAAAGTTAACAGTCGTTGCTTACTAGTAAGTTTGCTCAACTTGATGAGGAGGATGGTGCCATTTTATGGGGGCACTTCGGGTAGTGGAGATGGTTTAGTGGAAGAATGAATGACCATTCTTTCACTTCTCCCATTGGGGCCTCCATGGCCTTACTAGCACACAAACAAGGACTTAAGTAGTTATTTATTTATATAAAAGGCTCGCATATAATCAGTTGTAATTCTTCCACGGGAAGTTAGGAAAGATTTTGTTGGTATCCTTAAGATTAATAAAGTACTTATTGATTACATCATGACTCGTCTTATTTCTTTAGTGTTAGTGTTTTTCAATCGATGATAATGCCGTTGGGAGGCTGTCATCGTGCCTCTCAAAGATACAATTTATAAATCCTTAATGCAGCTAACTACTAGAGAGTAGCTAGTGGCAAGTCAGGGTCGTACACGGAGAAAATGGATTCAATCAAGTATTAAACGTAGCTAAAAGGTACACAAAGATATCACTCTAAGTGTGTAGGTACAAATGGGGGGATTTTGGTTTTGGGAAATCACTACAACTACTTCAATTGACTAAATTAATAAACAATTAGAACAAACAATGTAAATATGATTAAACTAGCACGAAAGATGTAACTAAGATGATAACGAGTCTTGGGTGCAATTGGTTTATATTTCTAGTAATCCTTTGATCATCGATTATTTATCCTATTTATATGTATTACCACATATAATGGAGAACTTGTCGACACCTTTTGAGTGAAGACATTTCTCACTCCTCCTTGGTTATAGTTAGACAGGAGGATTAGTGCCACACAATAACCCTTACCCATGTGTTACTCTAGACAATTGGCATCATAAAATTCCCCAAGAGCATCAATAAATTTGGAGACCCGATATAGCTAACACAATGACCTACAAACGAGAAGCATCAGTGTAGCACAATTATGTTTACTAATGAAGACTACAAGGATCGACCTTCATGCTAGGTGTCACTAGTGTACTACTAAGATAAGTAGGAAAACCCAATAAAATTCATCCTAAATCTAAGCAATTTCATCAATCAATAATTGGTGTATACCTAGCCCATGAGTTACAGGTTGTTGGCCTTTGGGCCCAACCCAAGGTTCAGCTTCGAACCGACAAAGGAGGAACCATGTTAGCCACGAACTAAGAAAGGTGGAGCTATGTCCAAGAGGACTCAGCCATGAACAGAGAAATGTGGAGTCACGTCCAAGACTCAACTACGAACTAAGGCTATAACAACCACGATACAACCACGGTGTCAACACAATGCAACCCATGATCTAAAGCCCTAGTCATGTGGAGCCATGACTACATTCTATTATAAATACAAGGAGAGCAACACTGGCTCAGGTAAGTGGAACTAAAATGAGAAATACATTTCTCTTAAGGAAAGTACTGACTTGATTGTCGAAGTTTTTTCCCTGGAATCACTTTTGTGATCTTTCTTACAGGTTCACTTTGCTTACAAAGTTTAACATCAACAATTTTTCCTGTCCGGGAATACATCATTGGCATCGTCTATGGGGATAAAACAATTTCCTTTTGAAGTCCCTTATTCCCTTCAGGTAAAAACATGGTTTTCACCAGAAGTGAAAGAAGCCAGAATCATAAGCAAGAAAAAACTGGGCATAACAAGAATATACATCCTAGTCAAGACAAAGAATAAGTTCCTAGTAAAGAACAAGAACACAACAGAGAAGACACAGATGGCAATGAAGAAAATGCTGATCTACTCATGCAAATCAGGAAAAGGAGAAGAGAGCTTTTGCAACCTTCTTATAAGAAAACAGGAAACATTTGTATAACCAGTTCCTAGCAACAATCAATCCAAAGTCCCCAAAGAAAAGTAAAAAAGTAAGTCAAAGGCATGGCAGCCTTAATTACGAAGAGGAATTGAGGGATATAAGGGCAGTTGATGATACAGATCGGTCGCCGTTAGCAACGCATCTTCGTGATTTCAAAATGACAAAATATTTCAAGCTACCATTGCATGTGAAAATGTTTGATGGGACAACAGACCCCAAGAAATTCTTACATTCCTATCACAACAATATGCAATTTCTTGATGTGGAGATTGAGCTGGTCTGCAAAGATTTTCCTATATTCTTATCTGGGACAGCGATTACATGATACGATGATCTACCAAGTGGAAGTATTCATTAGTGGGCACAGTAATCAAACATATTTTTGGGATGCTTCTATCATAAGCATATGCCTACCAAAAAATAGTGAACTTAACAACATAGCTCAGCAAAGCGCTAAAAGCCTTGCAGATTCGGTACCAAAAGTTTGCAAGTTCGTGATCTGTTGTTTCAATTGTCACAAGGTGCATTCAAGGGTGGCATACGATCAGGGGAATTCTACAAGGAACTCATAAAAAATATGCCTGAAAACCCAAAAGAATTGCAGAAAATTATTGAAAATTATGTACGGGCGGAAGAAGCAAACAACCACAAGATAGAGCGCGAACGAAGTAAAAAATAACAATGGAAGATCCGCAGAGAGGATTTGTCAAAAAGGGAAGGGAAATACCCTTTTAAAAGGAAAATAATCATGGGCACAAATGACACCATTTCCTGACACTCTTTTAATGAAGTAACGAAAGGAGATTGGGTAGGCGAACAGGGAGCTGTTTCGCGAACCTATGCCTATGATAGAACCATCAGACATGTGGTCTAGAAAGTACTATTGCATCTTTCACAACGACCATGGACATGACATCAAATATTGCAGAGATTTAAGAAGGTAAATAGAGGAGAATTTGAGAAATAGAAACTTGAGCTAATACAGAAAGGGAGATGGAGGAAGACAATACATCAAATCCAATAGGGTGGGAAACTCCACAGAAAAAAAATAGGGCATGGCAAATACGCAGAGCATGAATCAAAAAATGACAGCGGCGGTGGATTATGAAGAAGACTTAACTAATGATGCCCCAGAAAAAGTAATCCTATCGATCCATGGATCAACCAAATCCTTGTCTAACAATGCCTGGAAAGCCAAGGCCAAATACTCTCCACCACAAGAGCCTGGTGATAAGATACTCTGTTCTGATAAGACAATAACATTTAGCGAAAAGGATGTGGTTCCCAAAGCTTCACCTCATAATGATCTAATGGTCATTATTGCTAAAATTTGAAATGCCATAGTCCACAAGGTATTTGTAGACGACGGGAGTGCAGTTGAAATCCTATTCATCGATTGCTTTGGAAAATTGAGATTCAAGCAAATTGATTTGAAGAAGTTTACACCCTCTTTGGTAGGCTCTACAGGTAGAGTAAAGACACATTTTGGTAACATACAGCTGCCTGTTACCATAGGTGAGAGTGACAAAAATTGCACTATCATATGCGACTTGTCGTCATGGACGCACAAAGCTCATTTACTGTCATCACTGGTAATGCAAAGTTTTTCATATTGGAAATTGATTACTTCACAAAGTGGATGGAAGTGAAGCCATTAAGTAGAGTCATGGTAGAAGTAAAAAGAAAATTTGCTTGGCTAAACATAGTTTGTCATTTTTGGATGTCCCAAACCATGGTCATAGATAATGCTACGCATTTCACAAGTGGGACCTTTACCGAATGGAGCTCGAAGTTTGGGATTGTGCCAAAATTCATGTCTGTTGCTCATCCTCAGGCTAATGGCCGAGTGGAGATAACTAGCAAACAACTAGTCCAAGGAATCCAGAAAAGATTGGAGGGGAAGCGAACTGGTTGAGTTGACGAGATACCCAACACACTGTGGTCATACAGAACAATAGTGTGAGAACCAACTGGGGAAACATTGCACAGCCTAGTCTACGGTCATTAGGATGTCACACCAGTTAAAATCGGAACTCAAGACTTAGAGTGGAAAAATACAAGAAAGGCGATAATCCCAAAAAGATGAGATCGGATTTGGTGAGATTGAGGAGACAAGGTAACACATAATGATCACAGAGGAGAAGTACAAGGCGAAGATGGACAGAGCATATAATGAGAAATTTAATAAGACACGGTTACAGTAAAAGAATGAGGCAAGTTTGGCACAAGAAAGAGGAAAGCTATGCCCAACATGGGAAGGCCCGTACAGAGTAATGAAAGCACACCAATCTAATTGCTACAAGTTACAAAAATTGGATGGCAGTAATTTCCCAAACACTTGGCATGTCATCAACCTAATGAAGTTCTATGTTTAAGACCTTAGTAAGCAATAGGAGAAAATTATTTGTACAAGAACCATGATATAATCATTCGCAGCCTTTTCATTGTTAGCATCATCAGTTGGCTTTCAGCACGATATCATCGTGATCGTACATAATCAGTATAAAAAAATGTCTTTCGAGGAAAATCTTTCATACTATTATTCACTTACATTATACGCTAAGTTCATGAAATTACTAGCAAAAAGAAAAAAATCATATATTGTAATCGCGAACAAATAAAGTTGTATAGTTAACGCTGCAAGCCATAGATCTTTCTAAAATGAAAATAAGCCTACAAAAACAGTGACAAAAAAAGCGATAGATCTTGCAACTTCTCACAATATGAATTTTCAATTTTGCAAGATATAGATCTTGCAAAAAAAAAATATGCCCACAAAAATAGCAACAAAAGCAAGCAATAGATCTTGCAGCTTTGCACAATACAAATTTACAATTTAGCAAGCTATAGATCTTGCAGAACGGACATATGCCCACAAAATAGCCACAAAAGCAAGCCATAGACCTTGCAGCTTCGCACAATGCAAATTTACAATTTTGCAAGCCATAGATCTTGTAAAAAGGCAGGATGTGCCTACAAGAACAAAGACAAAAGCAAACAATAGACCTTCAGCTTCTCACAATAAAGATTTGCAACCTCAGTTACACAAGAAATAGATCTTGCAAGCAGAGATATGAACATACAAGTGCAAACACATAAAACATAATGTTTTATATTAGTCAGAAGCAAATGCATCAAATTCCAAAAAACTGAAATAATATAACATAAGGATAGTACTTGAAACATTTGGAAAAGAAAATTATTACATCAAATAAAAGGACAAATTATCTATCTTGATGCGCGAGATGGCCCAGAATATGAATAACCACCACAGCAATGGGATTGCTCAGCCTGATGTTCCTCAGATGCAATATGATCATAATGTCATTTCATATGCAAGTTGGAGGGATGGCGAGTTCGACCACTTCATTCCATATGATCAATATACTTAGAATAATACGACTTAAAATCAGTTATAGGACCGAACTCTTTGCGATCAAATTTCATACTCATGAGGTTAACGGTATCTTGATATCTTTTGTTTGTCTGCTCCAAATTGCGTATTCCTGCTTGAAGTTAACAAATATGTGACCTAACAGACTCAGATAAATTAATTCTCTACCCGCAAATAATCATAGTCAGATCGCCAAGGCTAGTAGAACCACGAGATGAAGAAGTAAGGCCCCGGAGTTTATCTTTGTAGTCAACACGAGTTTGTTCGAGCTTATGCACACATGAATCAAGACGATTGCTCTCAGTATGAAAATGGTCATTCTGACTATGTAGTTGGGTATTCATAGCAAACTGTTTGTCAAACCTTCTCTGCTACCCTGATGAAGAAGAAAGAAGATCACATTCATCTTGTTTCTTTTTCAGCTGGTCCAACAACTGGTCAATACGTTAGCACTGATTATCAATAATTAAGTTCTCAATAATCAAGGTCTTTTAATGAGCCTCACATGCCTTGTTCGCAGCAAATTCTTTGCTTGCTCCAAGCTCAATTGTTGTCGCCTAAGGTTTTCTGTTCGGCGCAGAATCCTTTCAACTCCCAAATGTAGTCTTGTGATTCTTTTGCATTTTTTTTCATCCAAGCTCCAGATCGTTGATGCTGAGTAGCATATACTTGAGACGAATACCTAACGATAACGCCCATTCCTAGACCCGGCTAAGAAGGTTGAGTAAACGCAAGTACACACCAACATATTCAAGATCAACTAAGCTAAGAACAATATCCTTGTTGAGGAATTCAATGTTGTAACCTTCAGGTACAAATTTACTACAAAGGCAAGTCGTAGTAGGAGATGAAGATGATGAAGTGGCATAGATATGCCATCCAAGACATAACGGAATAGATTCCAAAGCAGAATAACCATTGCTAGGAAAATGATCACCAGAATGCACTTTAAGATATTCCTTGGATAGGAACTCAGTAGCCTCAACTAGCTTAATAGGGTAATAATAATTTAAGGATACAAATTGAGGACGACGCTAAAAATGAACACTAGATTCCAATAAGTTGAAAAGGTTTAAAAACTTATGGTCGACCAAAATGTCAAAACGCTTCATACAAATACATATGAAGAGAAAGTAAAAAAATTAGAATTGATATACTGAATTAAGATCCAAAATAGTACACATAGTGCAGACATACATCAAAGTACCATTATATGTTAAAGATTAAAATGGTCATAAAGTTAGCCATAACACTAAGATCAACTAATATTAGAAGGAGCAGAAGGCATATGCTGAATAGCGAGAATAGACTCATCTATGTTCTCATCCTGAGGGTGAGTCTCCATGGTTACCTCCATCTCCGGATTAGAAGATGACTTAGGATCAGTAGAAGCAAATGGAAGGCCAATAATATAATCAACTTGGCAACTAGATATAGGGCGAAGAGGGAAGACCAGCGAGATGTGATAGCGAGGTATAAGAATGTCCACCATCAAAATTCTTACGAATAAACCCATCATTAAGTGTAGTCGCCTGCTGCACTAGTACCACCTCAGTCTTAGCCAGTAGGGGTAATTTCTTCACCTTCAGAGTAGGATTCAGCTCTCGGAGTTCCACTGAAGCTTCACAATAACCAACATTACGGGCAGAACTACAAACCTCTTCAAATAAATTAAAGAAGGACTTCGTTTTAAAGAGTCGGTAAGCAAGAACTTAGGAGTATCTAGGTGAAGCATGATCATTAGTCCGTATCTCCTCCAACTTAAAACGAAGCCTATTGGCTTCTCCTTCAACGGCCTGCGCATGCTTCTTAGCAGCTTCAAGGGAGATTTTCATAGCCTCGCACACCTTCTCCCTAGCCTTACACTTTTCTAAGAGTGAATCGTCGTCCATGGAAAATTCAACAACTCGCTCACTTATAAGCTGAAAAATCTCACAAACCTTATAACATTTCCAAAAAATGCACAACCAAATATGACAGTTAGACATCGCAATAAGGGAAATAAAACAAATATCATTTTAAAGCTTCGAGAAAACATACCACAACCATCTCTTCATGGAGAGAGAGAGAGAGAGAGAGAGTTTAGAGAGAGTAGCAGGAATAGTTCCTTCTATATGCAAGTTATTGCTTCGCGGTGGAGGCTTAGAATGTGACTAGCTAGTGCTCCTCATTTTCCAGGGAAGAGGGGAGGTTAAGGTAGTTGACGAACCACCAGATCACTCATTTCTCCTCATTCCTCTAAAAGCACCAATAGCATTATCAACAGCTACCTCCCCCCCTTCAGAGGCTCTACCCTCAGTAGAAACTAATTGAGAATTCACTTTGGTGATGTTCTCCTGAGAGACATCATTTAGCAATGGCATCATTTGGATGGACGGGCGTAGTATCCATCGCTTAGTTTCATCATCAGAAATAAACATGTCAACGGTACACTGAGCTAGATCCATATCTGCAATAAAGTATATAACACAAGTCAGACGAACACACGGAAATAATGAAGCAGTGTCAAGAATAAGGAATAAGAGTAAACATGACATGGTGATACGATAAATAACTGCAAACAAACACGTTCGCTCTCAGAATAAGAATGGAGAAGACATATCAAGTGTTCGTTGAGTCTTAATAGAACCTTGGAGCTAGTCATAAGTCGAACCCCTGCATTAGGAAGCTTGAATTTGGGAACATTATAATTCCAAATGGGAAGGATCTGTTCACAATAATTACCTAGTTTTACATAGAAATTTTTCTAAACCATACACCACAAATATTAGGAAATCCACTGACAAGCTCAACAGAAGGAATTACAGAATAAAGGTGAATTCATCAAAAGAATTTTTCACCTTGCAAAGCTGATACAAGCTATGGAATAAGTCAATCGAAAAAGGGATTTGGGCTTGCTTACACACATGGTACAAAACCATAATGATTGAGATACCCTTAGGATGAAACTGAGATAATACAAATCAATAATGTGAAAGTAAATCGATAATGTGCCGAGATAAAGGAAAAACGAGTCCAAATGTAAGATAATCTAAATAACAGTAGATGTAGACAGTAGGAGGAGTGCGAACACTGCCAGAGTTATCAGGAGCCCTAAGCTCAAACGAAGACAAGAAAGGAAAATTATTCTTTAAATTTTCCAAGTGGTAATCGCAAAGACTGATGCTAATAGTAGAAGAACTTGTGGGATGGTCAGAATCCTCCCCGGAGTTAACATCGTCAACCTGGATATCCTTTACGGAAGGTTCAACAACATTAGGGGTAGACATTTGGGTAGAGATAACTCCTAGGATTCAAATGAAAACCCTATAAATTAGAATTATAGAATGCGGAGCTATATTCCAATAAAAGTCAAAAACAAGAACACGGAATACACGCCGGAAGAGACAATCGGAGGACTTCCAGACCAAAATTGAGAAACTAAATTATTAAAGTGGAGACACTGCACAAATTTGCAATTATATGATTCATTTCAGAAAGGGAGAGGATTAAGGACCAAAAACTTACGAGTTGGCGGAGAACAATAATGAACTGGAACAATAAAGAAGGCAAGAAAAAGATGAAGGATTCAGAAGCTTGAACGAACAATAAATTACAGATTTTAATTTAAGACACCAAAAACTTCAAGAGGGGTTAAATCAGCCAGAAAAACAATGATAAATGTCTGACAAAAATTAAGTTACCTTTTTGTAATACGAGAAGGTGGGGGTTGATGAATAGGTGTAATACATTGAATAATGACAGAGTTAAGTCATCAAAATCGAAGCAATTATAAGGGAAGAAAAGATAACGAAAGGGGAGAAAATCTCGGAATGGTATAACGAATAAAAAGGAGAAAATCTTGACCCAGAGAGAAAAAATCGCAACAGCAAGAAGTCTGCCAAAATTTCTATATTTTCAAAATTCAAATTCAAATTTCAAAATTTAGGCAACTCAACAAATTTGCAAGTATAGCCAAGAAGCATACAACACTGCGTGGAGATAGTTTAAGTTGTTGTGATAACAAACATGTTATTATAGTTTAAAGAATAAACAAAATAACAGTTCGCACTCATTCTACAAGCACAGTCATCGCTTCGTATTTTATTGACTTTATGGCTGGGGGAGCTCATGGTGTATACCTAGCCCATGAGTTACACTTTGTATACCTACCCAAGGTTCAACTACGAACCGACAAAGGCATAACCATGTTAGCCATGGACCGAGAAAGGTGGAGCCATGTCCAAGAGGATTCATCCACGAACCGAGAAATACGGAGTCACGTCTAAGACTCAGCTATATATGAACTAAGGCTATAACAACAACGATGCAACCATGATGCAACCCACGACCTAAAGCCCTAGTAATGCGGAGCCATGACTACAACTATTATGAATATAAGGAGAGTAACACTGACTCAATTAAGTGTAACTAAGAGGAATAATAATTCTATTAAGGAAATTAATGACTTGATCGTCGAAGCTCTTTCCCCAGAATCACTTCCGGGATCTTTCTTGCAGGTTCACATTGATTACAAAGTTGAACATCAACCATTTTGCCTAGTCAGGAAGACGACATCACTAATCATAATTGGTTGTCAGACCCAATTATAACCTAACATTAACCAACGATAATCACATCGTAAAAAGAACAAACCTTTTGGGTTTAACTAAAAACCTAGCAAACAATCAATTCATAGTCATCAACTAGTTGATCATCCTAATCTAAACCATGCATTAATAACACAACAAAGCACAAAATATAGTTGATAATCAAAGTATAAAATAGGATAAATTAAATCTCACAAATTAACAATGCTTACCAATTGCTCCTAGGAGTATATTTAGCCTGGATTAACTAAACTCATAACATAGAACACAAATCTACAAAGAAACGTGGAAGAAATTGAAAGAGACATGTAAAAACTAGGGTTTTTGGAGGCCCAAAGTCGGGCTCATGTGAAATGGGTAAGAAGAGGGCTATTTATAGTTCAAATAAGGGAAGGAAACGAGACAAAAAATCAATTTATGGGTGAATTTCGCAGACCGTGACATATTTCGCGGTCCTCCAAGGAGCTGTTACCCTATTTCCATCACTACAGGTGAACCGCTTATCCGTTTCAGGAGTTCTTGTAATGATTTTTATAGTACTCACAAAAAAAATCAAATGATGCTATATATGGAAACCAATTCACCTTGGATCATTCTCAAACTCAGATCCAAAAATCCGAATCATTTTTCCTCCGTTACTTTGCCTTCCTTTTCAATCTATCTTCTACCACTTTGTAAGTGGTCTTCCTTCTTCTACCATTCTCATGAATATCCTTATTCAATCATATACCATTCTTGATAATGGTCTTATTCATGATGTTCTCTAAATAAGCACACAAAACACATATGAATCGACCAAATCATAAAGGTAGAAAACATTAGACACCAAATGGTTATAAACTATGGAAATTAGGGGAAAATAACCACACATGGTGATTCTAAACCCTTATTTTTTAAATACCTAATAATATAACTAAGCATGAGAGGAAAAAAGAGCTAAATGGATGTTAATTTTACTGAGAAAACATCAAGTCACGTCTCATCAGTCACTTCACTTTTACTAAGTTTTCTAGGGTTATCTTCCTTGTTTTTGTTGGCCAAGAGTCTTGTTGTTCCTAGATTAATCTCTAGGTCACCATAATTCTATAATGTTGTAGCGCGGGTTGGCATGCTAGCTTACCGATCCTAATCGGGGTTCGGGACGCATCTTGTGAACCGCGGCCCTATAACTGATAATGCTTCGTTGCGTTATTCCTAAATCTAGGTTTTACTGTCTGTGTACATATTGTGTGAATCTATATTTTAGCTGTTTATATGTGTATGGGGGAGGCACTCGTATGTATGTACATATGTATGTATATTTATGTATTTCACGCAACTCTTCAATCTAATCATCAGAGTATGAATGTTCCTAGATTTACAAACTTAATCTTTTATCCATATACTCTTGATGCAGTGCACCTATTTCCATAGCCAAGCGATCTCTATGATACTAGCTCTACATGAAAGAATTTTTAACCTCATTGCTTATTGTCATGTCTCAAGTTTACACATAGAACTAATTGCAATATAGGAGCATACATCTATCGTGGGTCACCTTTAGCATTGAAAATTTATAATTTGTGCGAACATACCGTTGCTTAAGATTTTTCCTAGTTTGGTGTGCTAGTTTTCTACTTGTTGGATCCCTTAGGTGCGAGAACCTTTTGTTTCCTTCGTGTGCCTGCTCTGCAGGTTGTCGCTCCATCATGAACTCCGGCCTTTTCCGAGGACTATTAAAACTCAAAAAGAAAATTGATCTCCATGGACGAGGCACTGATGCGGGAAATTCCTTCCGAGTAATGATAGTTCTTGGAATTAGCTCATGGCGAGTCTCATCCTCTTCGAGTACATGTAAAAGTCCCAAGGATGGGCCTCGGGAAAGAATCTTTGACGCTCATGTCAATTTTGTTCTTACCTATACAGTTTGAGAGTAAAAAA
Source organism: Rubia balearica (assembly GCA_032355405.1). Lineage (NCBI taxonomy): Eukaryota > Viridiplantae > Streptophyta > Magnoliopsida > Gentianales > Rubiaceae > Rubia > Rubia balearica. Next base: position 21,339 of record JAULKJ010008084.1, read on the forward strand.
GTTATCTCCCTCATCTGATTATGTGATCGTGGCCCACTTGTTGCACTCCAACCTCTTGGATCGTGGTTCATAAAGGGTGCTGTGGAAATTATTGATTTTTGCTATTTCCGCAGTCGGTTAGTTTGTGGCGTTCTATCGTGATCGGACTTTGTGAATTTTAGCAAACTGGCCTGATTCAGCAAAGCAACTGCTTTGCATGTTCATATCTAACTGATCAAGACTAGGTAGTTCATATATGCACCAATATATATGGGTGTGTGTCGAGTCGGTTTAATAATTTTTCAATTTATTCAGTTCTGGTTAATTGAATTGGCCCATGAAAAACCTTAAACCAAAACCAACCAAATAACGAAGAAAATAAAAATATCCAAAACTAAATTTTGAATTCGTTTTCTATTTGAAACCGGAATGAAACCAATTAAACCGAATTCCTCGTGAAAATGTATACAGTTACTAAAATATGTAACTTAGTTTAAAATACGTAAAAAAAATATATACTAACTTAACGTCTACATCATCAAAATAAAGTCTTCAAGTTTATACCTATTTTAAATTTTAATTGAGAAACGTGCATTTTTAACCCTATGTTTTGGTAAAAAGTGCCAATATGACCTTGTAAAATCTAAAGTGTCAATATAACCCTAAGTTTTGGACAAAAGTGCCAATCTAACCTTGGCAATATGTAATTGGCCAAAATTCATTAAACCACCCCTAATTAAAAAAATAAAAAGTCTAATTTACCCCTCCCCCCTTTCTTTTTCCACATTTTATTTTCTTTCTTCCCGGTTTCTACTTTTTCTCTTTCCCTCGTTTCTTCTTTTCTTTTCCTCAAAGAAAGAAATTCTAGCCAAGAAATCTGGCGAGCTCGAAAACCCATAGATTCCCTCTTTTCTTCTTTTCGGCCGGTCGGTGCTCTTGAAAACACAAAAATCCCCCGTTTCATCTTCTGGTGTTCGAGCTTGCTGATGAAAGGTGTTTTCTAGCCGAATTCTGGGATTCTGGTCCAAATTTTAAGGGGTTGGGATTCGGTGGATGGTGTGAACCTTTATGCATGCATTAACCAATGCATTTCACACATTTATTATCATGTTCTGTTTGGTTAATTGCTAGTTTTAGTTAGGTTTACATGAAAAAAGGATTAGATGACCATTATTGGTTTTCTTATCTAAATCCCGAGTTTTGTAGACGTAATTGGATCTAATGGACACTTTGTCCTCACGAGAACCTAAATATTCTTTTATGAGCTTATTAGTAGGTATTTCATGAGGATTTTGGCATCATTTTATAGAAGTACATATGCAAGAGTGGTAGAATATATTTGAAGGCTATTCGAAAGAATAGTAGAAGATATTTGAAGGTCATTCGCAAGGATGGTAGTAAAAAAGAAGGCCATGGACTTAAAGCATGGCAGCAGATGGAATGGAGCCGAGAAAGGTAGAGTCAAAGTTCAAAAAGGTAAAAAAATGGAAGGCGCCTTCAACCGTCTGAACCAGCTGCCACGAACCAATCGGCCAACACGAGGGCCACCAAGCACTCCCCGTGCCAACCAACACGAGTCATGTCACACCTCCTTGGCACGGATCGTGTCACACCGGCTGGCCCGTGTCTCCTAAATGCTCCAAAGGCTAAGTATGGATGTGGACCACGCCGTTTCACAGATCCAGGTCATTTCCACTCCAAAATGTAAAGACCTGCCCATGGGGTATGAAAAACTACACAGCCGGTACCTTTCAACTGAGAAAAAAGTGCTTCCAGCTAATGGCTCACACCCAACGACACGGGGCGCATGATTAAAAGTTCAAAATGGGGATCCAGTCGATGGTCTGTGCCGGCTGACACGGTACGTGCTAGCACGAGGTAACACGATCCCTGCCAGACCGGTCAGGCCACGACAGCACAAGACTACACGCACGGTGCCATAGCAGGAGGCCCATGTGAGCACGAGGCCAATCGGGTGGCACCGTACGTGCCATTTTTCACTGGCAGTGTCCATTGTGACTGAAAGGGTTTTTTGGCCTTTCTTAGGCCTTTTTCAAGGCCCAATTCCATACTACTATATATATGGACCTATGTCTACTAAGGGTTGAAGTTTATGCATATTTTTAGACTTCAATAGTAGGGTAGAGAGAGAAAGTAGCTCTTCCTTCTCTCTAAAATCTTTTCTCTTCTTCTCTTTATTTTTTTTTTGCCCAAAGGCATTGAATCCAATGAAATACTTGGGTTCAATGCTTAAGGAGTAGTTAATTTACTTATGGTTTGTGTTTGTTATCATGAATTAATGTTTGTTTTGTGAGATTCCTTAGATCTACCTAATTCTATGTGTTTGTGATTCTTGTGTTAACTTTTTCTTCATGTTCTTATTAATTGCATGATTTTCACACTAACAATGGCACACACCGTAGTCTACTTTCATGTTGGCTCATTTATTGATATCTCGGGGAGGGAAACCTAGATGTGCTTAGGGTAACGATATTCCGGAACCGTATGGGTGTGTGCATGTGGGTTGTCAAGTCAACATTACGATTGACCATACACTAGTATTAGCAAGTAAATTGTCCCGAAGGGTTACGGATATAGATAGAGATAGTAGCAAACTAGGGTTAGCATTTTGCAACCCTAGAGAAATTGATAAGGTATTTCACCCCCTTTGCCTTTTTAGGACTAGGAAAAAGCATTAAGGGTGTAGTGCCTTGAATGTAATAGTACGGTGGGGATTCAAATCTGCACTATAGGAAAGACCATTTTTGCAATCACCTAATTACGGAGGCGGTGTCGATGGAAGATTACATGTGCACCCTACGTGACATGTATGTGGAAGTGTTGACTATCGACCACGGCACTTGTCATAAACACTAGAATAGGATTGTAGTTCTTGTATGTGATGGAATCGAGGATAAAAAAAACCATTGATCATGTTACGCAAATACTCCCCAAATGCTAGTTTACATAGTTTATCATCTTGTGATTTAGTGCTAGTAGTTGTTAGTAAACCACCCCACCCCTAAAGCCTATTTTAGCAATACTAGTTATTCCTGACATATGATTTGATTGATGACCCGATCGCGACTGTGTTAAATTAACTTTTAGATTTCTAAGATCTCTGCGGACGACTCCAGTCTTGCCACTATGTACCCCATAGGTAGCATAGTAGTAGGAACGAGAGCAACAATATAAAGTTATATCTTTAAAATTCTCTTCTCTTGGTTTAAATAGTGGATCTCCCATGATTTATTAGCAAAGCTGAGAGGGGGCGGGTCAAATTTTGGCACTATTGCTGGGGATGCTAGTTTAAAGGTTTAATTGTTAACTTGCATAGCTTGTTGGTTGAGTAGTTAGTGTTGTTTTTATTTACTATCTAACGGAGTACACAGGTAGTTGGAGAAGAAGGAATAGGAGACCAACTAATCATGGAGGACGTTACACACCTGGAGAAAGAAGTTACAATGATGCCAATGGGAGAGCGACACAGGCTCCAGACAGCTGATGAGTTGGTATGTAACTCTAAGATCTTGCAACCATCGATACCTCGCAGAAGGAAATGATGAAGAAGCTGAAAGAAATGGAGGAAAGAGATAGGTCCCAGGGAAAATTAGTCTTAACCCAACAAAGTTGTTCCACGAGCGCGAAGAACAGCAGATGAGCTGAGAAGGAAGAAGGAACCAGTCACAGCGCAACTAGAGATAAGGACAGTAGAATGGCGTTAGGAATAAAGTCAGAAGGCAGAGATACAGAGCCGCACCAGAATCTTACGGAAGATAGCTGGCATGGCCCATACCAATCCATGAAGTGAACAGGTGAAAATACTAAGTGAAGCTGCGAAAATCAGAGATAAGAGAAAGATCTTCCAGAAATGGGGGGAGGGGTCACATTTCACAAAGAGAATCGAGCTCTATACGGCGGACCCCAATCTGAAGATACCCTTCAAATCGGGGGTAATATATCGGGGAAGCAGACCCCAAGGATCATCTACACACGTTCTCCACCAACATGGACACCTTCGTAATATCTGAGGCCATCTGGTGCAAGGTGTTCGCAACTACCCTCACGATTGCAGCAAGGGTATGGTTCAAGATAGTTGGAAAGAAGTTTTTAGCAAGCTTCATGCAACGAAGAAAGTTCACAAAGACAAGGTTGGCGCTGCTAGCCACCAAGAAAAAGTCATCAGAGTCTCTGTCATACTACTGGGAAAGGTTCAACGATGAAGCAAATCAGATAGAAGACAAGAACAACCAGTTCCTCATGGACACTTTTGTAAATGGCCCCATGCCTGAGTTGTTGCTAAGGGACTGCACCCTAAACCCCCACCCCCACCCTCACCAGGACAATCAACTAGTTGATGAGAAGTGTGAAAAACCTTACCAGGGAAAACAACGCTCATAGAAGGATGAAGGAGACACAGTATGGCACAACCACACGGAGAAGTGAGACAGGGAGAGAAAGGCACAAGAAGGAAAGGGAGTCAATCTGACCTGACATGTTAAATTTTGACAAGAAATTCACTCCCCTCATCAAAACCCCAAAGGATATCTTTGTGTTAGTAGCTGCTAAGAACATTCTGGAGCCGGCCAAAAAACCCTGCGCACATGAGAAATAATTCACTCTTTTGTGATTACCATGATGACCATGGCCATGGTATAAACATTTTTATGCATCTTAAGCAAGCTATTGAAAATAGCATCCAAAGCAGAGAGATGGTGCATCCGGAAAAAGAGGCACGGGCCCATAACAAGGCCACGTACCAGAACAAGTCAGGAGGGAGTAATCACTCAGAAAGCCACCAGAATGAGCGAGGGGGAAACTGGAAGAGATCCCTAAAAAGAGACCGTAGGAACAAAGGCAGGGAAGTTGCAAGAGTGAAAGCCAGAGAAAATAACAAAAGGCAGCGAGAAAAGCTACGCAACGAAAGAATAGCTACAGAAATATACGCTATCATTGGAGGGAGCGCAGAAGGAAGCACAGAATCACAGAGAAATGCTCGCTGCAGGCAGACCCCCCTCCCCCCCCCCTCCAAGCAACCTGAGCAAACAGAATGCTAGGGGAGAATGAAGTCAAACCGTTAAGGCCTGAAGATCCCATCCCTGACAGACCATTGGGAGGAGACTCTGTGATAATTACAGTGAAAGTAATGGAGAGGAGAATTCATTGGGCCTACGTGGACAGAGGTAGCTCAGTAGCAATCATGTACTGGTACTATTTTGAGAAGCTTGACGAGAACACAAGGAGAAGGCTGAAACTAACAAACATCCCACTGGTAGACTTTACAGATAGGACTGTGCGGCCAGAAGGGACCATATACCACGGAAGGGATAGCAACTGTAAGAGGGGACTAGGAAAAAAATGAGAGAATGCGTTCGGGTTGCTTTAAACAAGCGAAAGAGAAGTGCAGGTGACCAGGCTCACTGAAGACAGCCAAGCGGGGCTCAGGCAGTAGCAATAGTGGCAAGCAAAAACGATCCACCCAAGCTGGGCCTAGAAGTATAAACCGTATAGCTGAGGGAAGGTCAGGCAGTACAGATAAGAGCGACCTTGCTAGCCAAAATAAAGGAGAACTTCATCAGGACGCTGCGAGAAAACATCAGAGTGTTTGCATGGAAGCCAAAAGACATGAATGGTGTCCCCAAAAAGATTAGGTTCCACAAACTCAAGGTGGCACCAGATCATCGCCCTGTCAAGAACAAAAAGAGAATGTTCTACAACGGGAGGAATGAGGTTGTCAACGGGGAGGTGGAGCAGTTGGTGGAAGCAGGGATACTAAAAGAAATCTCATATCCGAGCTGGCTAGCAAATCCAGTTTTGGGAAAGAAGGCAGACAACACTTGGAGGATTTGTGTGGACTACACAGACCTGAACAAAGCCTACCCTAAAAACTGTTACCCGCTACCTGTCATTGACCAGAAGGTAGACTAATTATCTGATTAAATCTTTCCTTGATGCAAAAAAAAAGATACCACTAAATTCTTATGCTTGAAAGCGATGTAGAGAAAATAGCATTTATCACAAAAATGCAATATTTTGGATACTGCATGATGCCTTTCGAGCTAAGAAATGCATGAGCCACCTACCAAATGGTGGTGGACAATATTTTCCAGAAGTAAGTGGGAAAGAACTTAGAAGTGTGTGTCGACTACATGGTGATAAAGAGTACATGGTATGATTTCTTTGTGGAAGATGTAGCTCAGACGTTAAGGAGATTTCCAGAAATAGGCATGAAACTGAATCCAGCCAAGTTCCAGTTCAGCGTCGAGGCAGGCAAGTTTCTGGGGCACATGGTACTCCCTCTGTCCCAGTTCAAGCTGCACACTTTTTGGTCAACTTTCTCAGACCATGTTTGACCATAAATTTCAATT
>JAULKJ010008085.1:0-17969 GCA_032355405.1 Rubia balearica
ATATGTGTGTATACATGTATATATACATATATACACGCATATATATATATATACATATATGTGTGTGTGTGTATAAGTATATATCTAATGTAATATTCACCTTTATATGTGAAAACCTTTAGAAAAATCCCCCTTCTTCGTGGATGACCGCGATTTACCATTATCTACTTAGTTGTAGTTAAAAAGCACTATAGGGCTTAAAAATAGTAATTTTGAGAGTTACGACGATGACTTCCTAAATTTTGGCGCCGCTATCGGGATGGTGAACATGCCGGGATCGCTGCATTTAGGAGGTAACTCCCTTTGACATAAAGCAGAGACATACTCATTTTTCCTTTCTTTAGCTTATTTTTGGCTCTTTGCTTTCTATTCGCAACACACAACTCCTTACAAAATAGCATAACTAGGAACATTTTCAATCACATTCAAAAGTAATGCAAGGAAACTAGGGCTCAGAAGTCTTAATCAATTAACACACACACACATAAGCATGTAATGAGGGGGTGGTTTTCTAAGTTATGAATTTAAAGTCAAATTAACTAGCAAGAAATGTAAACTAGTAAATATGCAACAAACTACTAAGAAGAGATTAAACACAGTTTACAAGACCTTGTGCACAATTGATTTCCACTTCCGAGCCTCTTATCTATCCTTGAACATGTAACATATTCTATACTTATGCTACTTATTTTGAAGATATATCTTTTACCTTTCTTTGATATTAATTTACAAGAGTGAATTCGACATCTCCCGCTAAACCTCACAAATGACCCCTTTAGTCATTCAACACCTAAAAGTATCCCATTATTGGCATTATGTAAGAAGAATCAACAAGCTTGGTAAAATTTATAAACACTACATCGTTTCTAAACATTGAACCAATTCAGGCGTTCACACAAGAATATTCAAGAACATTCAACGTTACTAGATTTCTTCTATTTGCTACACAAAACAAAAATGACAAAGAGTTCGACATTATCACATTCATCTAGCATTTATCAAATCATCAACCATATTAGAATCTATAATTCACGCTCTTGGATTTCATATCAAAAGAATGGAAAATTAGCTACTTTCTCCCAACCCTAACAAATAATCATACAAGCAATTCATATACTCAAACTTCTAACACGCACTATCACAGGACATACTCTCTACCACTGGTTTTATTGGCCCTAGCACCGGTTTTTGGGGGTCCAAAAAATGGTTACGCAAGTAGGCGTGGTTTTTTAAAAGCCAGTGCTATATTTAGCACCGGTTTTTTTAGGTAGCCGATTTCCATCGGTTTTTTAGGTAGCCGGTTTTCACCGATTTTTTAAAAACTGGTGCTACATTTAGCACCAGTTTTCATGTTAATAAAATCAGTGGCAAAAATATTAAAGGATTTAAAAAATCCCTTCCATTGGACGCCGCTACCCTCAATTGCGTCAAGAGGAGGGAACAGACCTAAAATTAATAATTTAGTATGATGTTAATTTAAGAATAATATTAACTTCACAAAATTGATAATATAGAAATATAACAAAAAAAAGTATGATACAAAATTAATAATATATGTGACTAACATAACTATCAAATAAGAGAATGACTTGGGGCGGTGGATGAGGCCATTATTGTAGTCGACATGAATCAAACCCAAAATATTGGTATAACCAAGCTTCCCTTCAAAGTTATCCATCAAAGACCAAGAAAAATAACCCTTCACAGCGAAAAAAAAAGTTAAAATAAAAACCACAAAAGGTACATATCCACAAAAGTTAATAGGTACATATCCATATGGAAATTGTGTCATGTTTTGATATTTAAGATCACCCCTCCAAGCCTTCATCCCGCTCTGTTAGTTAAGAACTGTATTGGGCTGCATCAAAATGGCCAAATATTTGGTATTTCTCCTCATTAATTCCTTTACATTCAAGAAACTTGGAACCAAGTTTTGTTGCACCTTCTGTCATCACTTATGTGTTCTAGGAAATGGTCATGCCCATTCATATAAACATCCACATTATTGGCTTGCATAAAAAAAGACCATTGCTAAGAAAAATAGCCTTGGAAAAGGTCAATGACAACCATTGAGCTTTAAATCCCCTCTGCAAAACAGATCAAGAAATAAAAATGATCCAAAATCTACACTATTAGTACTTGATGAAAACAACTCGGATTTTTTTTGACATTAGATGCTTAAAAAGGCTTACAACTAAACTTCCTAATTACATGCATTTTATTCAAGTCCCAAAACTATATGAAAACAAGAATTTTAGTACCATAGAGAAGAAGACGGACCACAATGGAACCAAGCCAGACAAAATATTGTCTCATGAATGAAATTAAATCAATTAATGGATCTAATCCTTAAAAGGAACCTACATCCAGCCTGCAAATAGGTTAGCAATTTATGCACGCTTATTTATGTGATATTATGGTAAAACAGAGCAATCACTAATCAGTACTATGTGGTGAAAAATGTCATAAAATGTAATTGTCAAGGAACGTAGTGCATATCCATGTGAACAAGTGAGGATTAAGATCACTGAGGTTTCATTTTAAAGTGATCTTATCTAGCCAGCAAATAAACATTGCAATGTTGGCAACAAAAAGAGCAGCAAACAGATTCCGAATGGGCTCAACTAAACAATGAAATTTGAATCAAACATCACAAAATGACTTAAAAGGAAGGTCTAGAAATCTACATAGAAATGTAGAAAAAGCCACAAAGTCATGTATACTGAGCTTTAAATCCCATTTTACTGTGGGATTGAACTTTCCCTTCCCCCCACATGAGAACCATAAAAGTATAAAACTATTAATATAAACCTGAGTAAAATAGATGGCAAGGAGGAAATGGTATCTATGGATCACAAACCTCTTATATTTGTTGCCACAACCTCACCCAATGCAATCAGCTCTCGAGTTAAGTATACGATCATGAAAAAATATGAACTCAGGGCCACACTTAACAACCTATTAAATAGATAAAAAAATGGTTCTTATAAGTATGTAACAGAAGATAAACACACTTACTGCATATGATGGGTCATAAGGATCAATCTCCTCCTCACATGCATCCTGAAACATATATTACATAATCATTTACCAAAAAAAGAACCTGCACACTTTAGTATTCTTTAAAAATAAAAGCATATGAAAGTCCAGTTCTTAAGCTGGTATAGCATAATAAATAAGTGTAAAGAAACAATGCAAAGATAACACAAGAGAAAATAGTAAAAGACTATATCTATGAAAATTAACATTAATACTCTTAACGTTAATTTACCATGAATACAATAATCATAGCCAAACAAAAGTTAATTACCGGTCATTCTGATGCAGCTTGCGGAGGAGTTAGATCGTCTTATGGCACGACCTATGGCGTCGGGTGGCGCAGCTGGGGGCTTCGGGTGGCGCAGCGATGGCATCAGGTGGCGTAACTGGTGGCGTTGAGTGGCACAGCTGATGGTATCGCATGATGCAGCTGGTGGAATTGTGTGGCACAGCTAGTAGCGTCGCGTGGTGTAGTTGGTGGCGTCGGATGACAAAGTTGGTGGCATCGGGTGATGAAAGGATTGAAGACATAGAAGTCGAGTTGTCTGGAGGCGAAGGTGGAAAGAAAGAGAAGAGATTGAATATCAAAAGGTTTGGGGTTTTATATATTGGGCTTCAAATCAAACCCAAATGACAAGGTAGTTTAAATTTAAAATCAACTCTTATTTTATAAATTCACATTATGATTAAAATAAGTCAATAATAAAAACAAATTTATTATTATTATATTTATATAATTGAGTTAATTGAAAAGGCAAAGTTTTGGGAGAGACCATTTTTCCATAAGCTTATTGAAAGATGGGGTTTAATTAAAATAATAAAGGGTAAAAGGTCTTAAAAGTAAGGAAGAGAAATTGGAAAGGGTTACAGATATGTTCTTGTGCCTGGTCGATGATAAATATTTCGTTACAGATTTAGAAAATAAAATGGGGGGTGTAAAGGGAAGTACCACGTTCGAGCGGATTTCATTTTGGAGTTACGAGTAAAGTTTTTTACTTTTTGCACTTAAGTCACTCTAAGAAATTTGGAATTGTCGAATCACGAAATTGGCGATGCCAAAACTCAATTGAATAATATATGATTGTGACTTTGCGATTTGGGCATGTATAGGTGAATGGAAGGGCCTCGAGAGTCAACATTGATTACTTGTACACAATTTTGGAAAATTACACTGTGGGCCAAAGTTGTGTTTTCCCATTATCCATTGCTCCAAAATATGTGATTTTTTATTCTTACCTAAATATAAAAATGTTAAATAATATATTTTTTTGGCAAATTGCGGGAAAGCACTAGTAGATGTTCCAAAGTAACTTAGAGTTGATTACATATTAGTAAGGAAAAAAAGTTGAAAAGGATTACGGATATGTTCTTGTACCCGATCGATGATAAATATTCCGTTACAGATTTGGAAAAAAATGGAGGTGTATAGGAAAGCACCACGTTTGAGCGGATTTCAATTTGGCCTTACAAGTAAAGTTTTTACTTTTTGCACGTAGGTCCCTCCAAGAAATTTTGAATTGTCGAATAACGAAATTGGCAATGCCAAAATTCAATTGAATAATATAAGATTACGACTTTGCGATTTGAGCATGTATGGGTGAGTGGAAGGGCCGGTATTTAGTTAAAGTCAAACATTTTTGTATTTATTTATATACTAAATCAATTAAGGGTTGGATGTTAATTAGTTAACGTCAAACATTTTTATTCTTATTTATATATATTAGGTCAATAAAGGCTGATAATGGATTATTTTAAATCAATTTAGATATTAGTAAAAATCAACAAAAGAAGTGAATTATTTTGTAAGTTAAGAAAAATATAACTTAGCTTAGAGTGGCTGCGCACTGTTGCGCCTATCTCATGGAAATTTTTGGCGGGAAGATTGAATTTTAAAAAATTAAGCACCTGTTTTTGAAAACCGGTACAAAATTTTGGCGCCTTTTTTGAAATTTTTGGCGGGATGATTGAATTTTCCAAAATTTTAGCACTGGTTTTTAACATAGGCACCCGTTTCTGAAAACCAGTGCTAAATTTTGGCAATTTTTTTTTGGATTTTAAAAGTTTTAGTACGGTTTTTTTCACATAAGAACCAGTTAAATTTTACCATTTGTTTTGAATTTTTTGGCTGGGAGATTGAATTTTAAAATAATCCGCACCGGTTTTTTAACAAAAAAATCGATGCTAAATAATAGCACTGGTTTTCCAAAAACTGGTGCCAATTTTGCAGTGGTTTTTAAAAAACCGGTGCTAATTTATTTTGGGCACCTGTTTTCAAAAATCGGTGCCAAAAAACTGGTGCTAGATCGTAAGGATCTAGAATATGACACTATATCTGGAAGGATACAAAAAACTCTATTTTTATGAGGTTTAATCAACAATCAAACAATTATTCAAGATTACGGAATCAAAGATAAAGAAAACAAATAGGATTATGAGCATGCAATAATTCTTCAGAAAAGTGGACGAAAATTATCGCGAAAACATAAAATGTATAAGCTACCTAAAACTAAGAAAGTGACCGGAGAGGTGAAGACGGATGATACTTGTTAAAGCACAGACCCTTCGACATCCTACTGACTCTATTGATGAAAGTGAAGACGGATAGTAATACCAAAGTATTCTAGCTTCGAACCTTCGACGTCCTTCGACTTTAGATTCAATCCTCCTACTAAGAAAGATCAAATAAAAATAGTTAAAATTAAACACGAAAGAGTTTATAAATTTGGAATGAAAATTTTGAAAATAAAAATATGCAAAACTCGAAAACATTGAAGATTTTGACCACAGGTTCTTTCGCTTTGCTTTGATACAACCTGATATGAATCTCCTTTCGAAAACTCTAGATTGCGGAATTTTAGATTTTTGATAACACGAGGGATCTCGCCTAACCCTAATGTGCTGCACTAAGTTCAATAGTATAGCCCTCTGGGTACTCTCAATCTCGACGTGCTCACTAACTAGCTTGCAGGATTAGTTCACAAGGTTATTGATACTTAATTAACCCATAGGATTAAGACACAATGAAGACGTTCGCAAGCAATGAGTATAACTCGAAAATTATGAATATGTGATTGATAAAAGGTGTTCAATTTCGTTGGACAAGCCCCCCTATTTATGGGGTAGTTCTCGGCTATAAACCCTAATCACAACTGGAAACCGAATCGACTTATGGTAACTTTAAAAAGTTAAAACCATATCTAACTAAAATACCTAAAATAAATGGTAACTATGGTAATCTGATCCAGATTCTTCAAGAAGTAACCTTGAAGAATATTACGTTATCTAATCTTACCAAATCTAATTTTAATCAGAATAAAATTGAATATTCTAAACCCTAACGGACTGTAATTTCAAAATTTATCTCTTCAAAGCCCACATGGCCGAGATTATCAATACAATAACCCAACATAAAATAATTTTACAAAGATCACATTACCTCGTTAAAAACCCAGCGAGAAAAAAAAGTGTAGTGTTCTTCACGACGTCTTCAGTTAATCGACAAGCTTGAATAATTAATCCAAGCCCTATCCGACTTAATCTTGAATTCTTCATCATGAAGTTGATCCATCAAAGCATTCAATGCCTCATCTCTAAGATTTATTCTTGACCTTGTCATCGGTCCATCCATGTCACTTAGAGAATCCCGAACGTAAACCTTGAATGTTTGATCCATCCGTGGAATGTCTTCATTTATGGTGGTAGTCGTCTTGACATCTCCATCGGGAACACTTTCTACTGTAGGATCAGGCGCTCGTGGGTCAACAAGAGATTTTTTATAGAATCATGGACATGCTGATTAACATTAACAAGGCTTCTATGGTGCACCAAAGGCTATAGGGTATTTCAATCCATCTCATTAGCTCGTACAACGTAGGGGAAGAAGACTCCTAGTATTCTTAAAAAGTGGTGATAATAAATGGAATAACAATGAATTTATTGTTCCAATCTCCAATTTGTAATTATTATTGTCAAGAAAACTTTGTGTGATCCCTAAATTAACTTAATGCAAACTTCGAGTTGAAGTACTGCACATTTTGGTTAAATATTTTTAAAAAGTGCAAGTTCGGTGCATGTTTAGATTAAATAAAAAGGTACATATATTGGATAATAGAGAAAAAGTATCTTATTGAAACAAATAAATAGCATAGCACAAATTTATCTTTAAATGATATATATTTTTAATGCATTTCAATCTAAAGATTTATCTTGTCGACAAATATAAAAAAACTTTCCAAAAAAAATATTATTCACTACAATTTCCTAGAAGTTAAAGTATAATTATGGGTATCTTTTTTTTTATTATTCTCTAAAATTATTTAGAATTTAAAATATTTAATTTATGCTCAAGAATAAAAAAAATGTACCGTTTTCATGAACATTACTGCTTTCATGAGCACTTTCTACTGCAGGATCAGGAGCTTTAGTGCTCAACAGGAGCTTTTATAGAACCACTGGCCAGTTGATTGACATTGACATGGCTGCTATGGTGCACAAAACGCTCCTGTTTATTTTACCTCATCTCTATTGTTAACGCAACGCGGGGGCGGAAGAATCCTACTATTCTTAAAAAATGATGATAACAAGGGTAACATGGAATTGATTGTTCCCATCTCAAGAAAAAATTGTGTGATCCTTAAATTAACTTAGTGAGAACTTCCAGTTGAAGTACTGCACATTTAAGTTATTTTTTTTAAAAGTGCAAGTTCGGTGCATGTTTAGAGTAAATAAAAAAACATATATTGGTTGATAAAGAATAAGTATCTTATTTTAAGCAATAACTGGCATCGCAAAACTCCATATTTATATGATGCATATTTTTAAACGCATTACAATCTAAACATTTATCTTGTCGACAAATATAGCTGGACTAACGACAAGGGTTATGTTTGGGATCCTCTAACTGACACTGTTGGACTAACGACAAGGTCAAGAATGAAGGTTAGGAATGCGGCATTGAATGCTTTGATTGATCAACTTCATGATGAAGAATTAAAGAAGAAGTCGGCAAGGGCTTGGATTACTTATTCAAGTTTGTCGATTAACTGAAGACATTATGAAGAACACTATACTCTTTTTCCCACTGGGTTTTTTTAATGAGGTAGTGTAATCATTGTAAAATGTTGTAAAATCAATTCATTTTGGGTTTATTGGACTGAAGAGCTCGACCAGGTGGGCTTTGAAGGGATGTTCGAAAATAACAGTCTGTTAGGGTTTAGAATATTGAGTTTTATTCTGATTAGAATTAGATTTGGTAAGATTAGATAAGGTAATATTTTTCTAGTATAATTCTAAGAATGATGAGGCCAAGATTAGGGTCATAAGAGAAGTTTAGTTAAATATGGTTTTAGCCTCTTCAAACTGCCATAAGTTGATTCAGATTCCAATTTTGTTTAGAGTTGATATGCTTGAAATCTTCTCTATTTAAAGAGGGGGTTTGGCCAATTTTTAGATACAACTTTTTTATCAATTATATATTCAGAATTTTGAGTCATTCTCATTATTTTTTGTTCTTAATCTTGCGGGCTAGTTAAGGTTCAATCTTCTTTGTAAGCTAATCCCGCGGGTTAGTTAGTTTATAAAAAAATCCTTGTGATCTAAACATGCGGGCTATTTAGAGAACAAGTGGGAGTTGAGTGTACCTTGTGGGCTAGATGTTGTAATTTCGTGCGTGTGAACTAGGTTGGGCGAGATCACTAGTTCAGACAAATATCCGAATATCTGCAATTCAGAGTTTTTGCAAAGAGGTTCATATCACATATATACAAAAAAAAATGTGTACGCATAATCCTGATAGAGGAAATATCTGGCATTCAATCAATAGTTGCCATGTAGGATTTAGTTAACCGAATCAATTTATTTACTTCCCTTTTAACCAGTCTAATATCACTCTGATATTAACTATTCTATTTCCTAAAGCGGTCGCAGAATACAAATTTCCATCATTATCACTTCCTTTCCACCGTCGACCTGATTATTACATCTTGGACGATCAATGGCAATGTGAGAAAAATCACTTACAAAGAAACTTAAAATCTCACTTAATATACCTCCATATATAGTGATTGTTGATCGAATCTCATATTTCATTTTTGGTCATTGACTAACACAAAATAGCGAGAATGACCTATTCTCACTGCAAAAGCGTAAAAACGCCGACAACTCATCATCATTATTATAAAGTATATGAACAATGTGAAAATAGTGACAAACATTTTCGTCACTAAGGAGTAATGATGACTTCTGGTGCATCTCCAATGGTTTAATCTATTTTTAAGTTAATCTGTGTATTTGTTTTGAAGGTTTACTATATATCTTCCTTTAAAAAAGATTATTCCTTTAAATTCTTTATGACCAGTAATTTTATAGCCTTTCCAATCTTTTACTATGTTCAAACTTATTACTCCACCCGTCCTACGCTCTATTTGCACTCCCAGCTAAATTTGCACTCTTCACTTTTTTTCCTTTTTGGTAAGTTTTTATTGTTTTTTAATTGCACTAGCCCAATAGTTTCATATTTAATTACTCTAACCCAACTCAAACTACACACCTAAGTAGCACTAACCCAAATTGAACAACCTGATTATTCCCCAAACATTAATCATCTCACCAACCAGATTTTTGAACTTAAAACTATTCCTCTCCTCTGGTCTTATCTGTTTACTCAACTTTTCCGAACGGCTTAATTCTTTTCCTCGACTTTCTTCACGCATTTACTCTTCCGCACCCGTACACTTTTTATCTTCCCCCTAGTTGCCTTGAAATATCTATGTGTATGACATCTTTAGAAATACGAAAAATTGGACGATAATTGAATTGTCAAATTAAGGATGAAACATGATACTGAAAACATAGTTTGTCGATTTTAAGGTAATTAACCTATATTTGTTGAGCACACTCGGCAACGAATAGCATTAAGTTGTACCCGCATTCCTAATTTTTTGCTTTTTTCTTGTACTAAGTAAAGGGCGTGTAATAGTTTAAAGTAACGAAATTTAAATTAATGTCATTGGAACAAAACTCAACTTGATTTCGACAATGTCCAAATCCGTATTACTTGAATCGATTGAATCATTGATAGAGGCTGCCAATATTTTTACAAATGTCTTCGATGTTGGGAAGTGCACCAGTCCATAAAAACACGCTTCTTCTCTGGAACAATAAGAATATATCTCCAAGGATCACTACAAGATATATTCATACAAAATGAAGCACACTTATAAGTGTTGCAATTCAAATTTGTATCTAACCATCACCGCTCAATATATGGTGAAATGAATATTTTCTTCTCCGTCCGTATAAGACATTTGACGATGTAGCCGATCCTTTCTTGGAATGTGAGACCAATTTCTTGAGTAAGCAATGGGCACAAATATCCTACCCAACTCTTGCCTTTTTTATTTGCTAAGTAATACCTGCACCTTCCAAGCGAAAGTGAAAATAATAAATGTATAAAAGAGTCGTACGTAGAAAATTTATAATTTAAATGGTTAAAATATGTACACACAATAGGTGAAGGGACATAAGTGATTGGCTTATTTTCTCCCACCTCTAAAGGTCCTTAAAGTCTGTCTAAGATGAAATGATATCCTGCTTTTGACAAAAAACACACTCATTTCCCGAAAATAAGTATGTTGAGTTTTGAGGTTAGCCGGTAATGATGTCGTAGAAGATCCTAACGAATTGTGTTGAATCCTTAATAAATTGTGCCCTAGTGATGGGAGGTATAATCTTCTTAGTTGTTTATACAATCGGTTTTGGTGTGGTTATGGGTGCCTCCATCAAATGACAATACGTTAGAGGGTCCGTAAAAATCAGTCGATGCAGCCATAGGAGAAACATTCCTTGGACGGGACCCACTTTCTAGCATTTCCCATTCGGAATTGGCAAGGAGGGATTTTTTCACCATGGGCTTTTGCAATGAAACTCACGAAATAACTTCGGTAAAAGGCACGGAGTGATGATGTCCCATTTCCGTGTTCAAAATTTCGTCGGCCATGTGAAGTGACTTACCTTCGACACCTTGATAATTGTAAAGTTCACATAATTTTGATGCCTATATTTTTTTAAAAAAACCTATGGTAAATTTTATGTGAATGAAATTGACACTAATCGAGTAAATTAAAATATTTACCATTTTTAGTGTTGGCATGAATGCTTTGTCAAGGTTATTGTCATCCTCTATTGTGGCTAGTAGTTTTGGTTCGTGGTTAACCTCAACATCCCCTTAAGAGAGACGTGAACCTCTAGATGGTGGAGTCCAATTCAGCTTCAAATTATCCAAATTGTCCGAGACAGGAAGACCAGTGTGTTGGATTAGCTTCCGATCCAAATTATCTTATTGCTCTATCCGGTTGTCTCTAATAAGGGCTTCCTTTTGCAAGATGTGCACCCTCGTCAGTTTGGCCCTATGGTAAAATGTAACAATCCTGAACGCATCTTTTTAGGATACAAAGGCACCGACACCTCTCACACATCCTGGGTGATCTAATTTTCCCATTGCTTTGGTAAGGATGTCTTTTTTACCCATCAAAATGAAATGGCCTTCCAATTGATCTTATTTCAACTTTGCCTACAATGATGGGCGTAATTGAATAATTGTAATATGAAATCATATCATTATTTAAAGAATGGGAAATGATATAATGATTTGGGGCTTACCACTCATTTTGCAAGTTGTTTATCAGTAGGTTTATCAAATACACCATCTTGCAGGAAACCAATGACCTTGTTTCATCCTCCGTCATTCCCCCCTCAAATGCAAGTTGAACATCCCTCTCAAAGAGCTCATTTAGTAATTGAAGGCTGCCAAACCATAACCCCACGACTCTTTCATTGCGGATATTCATTTAGCTTAGCAACACGCCTTTTGTCCATCCTCGTCCCTTACAATAGGACATGTTAGAAATTTTTACATTAAATATAAACAAGCACAAAAATTTAGGCCCATAAGAATATAAGACTAACGTTTCGTTCGTTCTCCATAGCCCTTCTCTTGCATATCTCCCAACTTTCTAGTTGAATATGTGTATAAGGTAACCACGGGAGTTCTTCTTTCCTATTAGAGAAGATGAAATCCCTAGGTAAGGTGTATGCTCTCTCTCTTCAACTCTTTGACAACATTCTCATTGTCGTCTTCTTCAAATCCTCTATGTCGGGAGCATTTATCTAAAATGCTTTCTAATAGTAATTCATCGGAATTATTAAGAAATATTCAATACATAATAAATGATACTAGTGAGGGAATTGTGTGTTGAGTATATAAAATTCACAATCGATACCTTTCACTCCATCCATAGTATGTCTTTATATTCTTTTGGCACCTCGTGCCAATTATCATATTTTATGTATACCCTTGTTCGACCTACCTTCCCAACCCAACTAGACCATTTAGCACGTTCCTCCGACAAACATTTTCCTAATTTGTTAAAAACCAACAAAGTCATTTATTTCCAAGTTATTCTCCGTTCTAAGGTCCTGCAATGAGTTTTTCAATTGCTACCTCTACTGACTCCTCATCATCGTCATTATCATTTGCATCTGCTTCCGTATTGTCATGTACTTCGTTTTGCAATGGTGGAAATTCTTCACGAATCCTTTTAAGAGAAATTTTACAACCTAACACAATATGTATTAATCATTTAGGAATGTAATTGCAAATTAAAAAATAGTTCAACTAATCATTAGTTTATTTCAAACCCTAGCACAAAACAATGTCACCATTACACATGCCAAATATGAGAGGAAAAATAAAGATGGCACAAAAGAGGCTTGAAGAATATAAATTTAAATAACACTTTGAAAATAGAATACATGTTCCACATTAGTGAAGAAATCCCTTGGTTTTTACCTTCAAAATGATGTCCTCCCAAGGAAACACTTCTAACACAAACCCTAATCCCCAAATCTCCCTATTTGTAATAGAAGTTGTGAGCATGAGGTTTATTCTATGTAGGAACTAGGGTTTTGCTAAATGTGGATAACTTTTTTTAAAAAAAAATTGGGTTTTTGATAAGAATTGAAAGGTGGGGGGGGGGGAATGGGTTTTGGTTGGGAAAGAAGAGGGAACTTGCGGATAAAAAATGGTGTTAAAGTGTATTTGAAACACACTCTATTGCCCTGTTTTTCCATTAGCCCATCATATAAAACACACTCTGAACCTTGGATACGAAGAGCTTACGAAATCGAATGAGTTCCAGACTCGGAAGAAATGTTCAATATAAAAAAAATGGGATCCATAATTTAAACAAAACCCCAAAATGAGAAACCCTAAGGAAACCCAAATTCTCAATTCCATTGAAGTTCCCTCTGATTTATTGGAAATGGTAAGGATCCGTGGTGCTAGGTCTGGGGGTGCTGCCTCTAGTAGGAGCCATGAACAGTACGTTGATTAGAATTCTAGTCCGCGGTTCTTCAATGGTGAAACGGAGCAAAGGTATGTTCCCGACTGTCATTCTTTCTTCAAGCATAGGGCCTTCAAGATTGGGTTACTTATTAGATTATTTTAAGAATTCCTAATTTGATAAATTGTTGAAATTGGACAAACCCATACACTATGATGAAGTGTTGTAATTTTATGCAAATTTGGTCAAGAGTAGAAACAATCATGACCTAACGAAGGTTAACGGAGTTTTGATATCTGTCACTAAGTTCACCATTAATGAGGTTTTAGGATGCTCTTATACAAACCCCACTTCTTGCTTACCTGAAGATGTCCACGGGCCCTTGGAAATATTTCAACAAAATTGACCAGGTATTACTGAATATACCCCCATCTTCCCTATGAAAATGGCTAGGAAATACTTTTATAGGGAAGGTTCAATCCCGATTCAGGCTCAAAAATAAGATGTAGGGGTTCTAATGGTAGAGCAGAGGTGGCTTTATGAGTAGACATGTCGAAATGTGATACCTTTACCTTCGGGGGGATTCTTGCGAGCCAATAATTGGGAATCTAATGATATTAAATTATGTGATTGATGAGATTAAGATTAACTAGGGGTACACTTTAGTGAATTATTTATTTAAGGCTTCGACTGGGAAGAAGAATGATCTTCCATACGTAGGGTTGATCACAGGTATAACTAAGAAATAGGGAGTTACCCCCGTGGATAAACCCTTGCACCTAGAGTACTATGATGTTAGTTGGTTTGAGCATAAACACTTGTGCTTGGGTTTCGATCGCAAGTTGAGTATTGTGCCATGCCAAGTTTTTCGCAAAGGCTATAAAGAGAGGTAGATAATCACAGATGCAAAGGGCCGAGGCATCGTCATCCCTTAAGTTGATCAAAACTTCCCCTTACATAATATCTTTACACAATTATTAATTCATACTCACATTGCAACATTAAATCATTGTTTTCTTGTTTATTTCTTTGGTCGCGGGAAATCTTTAAAGACCACAACTAGTAGGTATATGGTGTCTTACAAGCAGGCATTAGTGCCGCAAATGCGGAGGTCGCAGCGGCGGAAGCTAGCCACGCTAAGTTGATTGCTTCTTCAACGTACCTAATTTCAAGCCGATGTACTCCGATAAGGATGAGAATTATGAAGATAGAGATGATGAATATGGAAATGATGATGAGGATGGGGGTGGAAATAACAATGATGAGACTGATCCCGAGGTTGAAGAAATGTTTGTTGATAGGAATGATGAGTAGTGTGATTGTATGGCCTTGGCTTGGTTGGATAGCTTGAAAATTTTATTTTATTGTAGTTCTAACGTGAATTTGCACTTCGGTTTTAAGAGAATCAGAATAAATTTGAATGTTAGTGTATTTTGGGTCACAAGCATACTCTTGCATTTATTAGGCATGGATAAATGGTAGTGTTCATTGAAAAATTTTGCTTAAAAATTCTACCAGTTTTGGTTTACATACCATTTGTCCGATTGAGTTACGAGTCTGGAACTTTCTCCGAGCTGTGTAAATATAGATCCAAAAATGTTCCAAAATTGGAACATTGTCTGAGATTATTATTGAAAGGCCGATCTTCATAGTTCTGAGCTTAGAACCCAGCTTCCGAGCTCAGGCGACAATTTCGTTCCGTCTCTGTACAAAAATGAGTTGCTTAAAAAAATTTCCTTCAATTTGATCTGAGTTCTGAACCTGATTTTTGGATCTATGAAAATATATCCCAGATGAAGTTCCTCTTTCGGAAGAAAAAATCATACCTAAACAATAAAGGTCCAATCCACTTCCGAGATCGGAAGTGAATTTAGTATATGAAAAAAATAGGTTCTTCAGCTTCAAAACCCCCAATTCAAAACCCTAGTACTCGCTTCCAGAGACGGAACTCCAAAATTGTCAAGATAAAGGCTAATTTGTTGCAATGGCGTCGTCAAATGGGAGAGGTGGTGGATGTCGAAAGTCAAAATCGTTGAGGATCTCTGGAAATCCAGGTTCCGAATTAGCGAGGTTCATATCTTTTGCCGCTCAAACAAGATACAATGCTCTAAGATCAGATGCTATGATGCTAGATTGTTATATCGTTGACTTGAATGTATACCACAACATAGGGTTTACGGACCCCTTATTGAATTTGATGGACAACATGTCGAACGTATATTAACTCTGAATGAACCACCATACTTTGACGAGATTTGTTAATTTTATTCTAATATCCATGAGGTTAGCGAAGGAGTATTTAGAACTAGGGTTAATGGTTTCAATGTATACTTAAACCCCTGGATTATTAATGAATTTCTAGAGTGCCCTTATAAGGATCTGGAAGATGTTTTCCCGCTAAAAATAGATGGCTCTTTAGATGATGTTTATCATGGGGAGAAATGGCCCCTAGATACCTATCCCCCCAATGTCGGCCCATTTGAGTGTAGTGTGAGGTATTTTCAAAGGTATTCCGATGATCTTTGAAGGCCTGAGTTGTTCAATATTCGTCACCTCACTATAGATCAAAGGATTTTATATGAGATTATGGCTAGGTGCATTGTCCCGACACCTGGCATATTACTGAACCCACACATTCAAATCTTATGATGTTTTTCTATATCATTTAGGGTAATAGAATCAACCAGGGAATGGCTATTTTCAAACATATGATGTGTGTTTCCTCGTCCAAGAAGGTGATTAAGAGTCTCTCCTATGAGAACTTGATTACCTTAATTTTGAGGAGTGTGCAAGGGATGTCGTTCCATGAGGAGGAGATGCCAATCAAATGGTTTGACAAGGAATACTTCGTCAAGAAGAAGTGGGTGCTCATTGACCGAAAGTGGTACCACAAAAAATGGGGATGCAACTGAGCAGAGCAAGACGCTAGAATAGAATAAGGTATATTTTAGTTGTTGTTCAATATTTTAGTTTAGTTGTACAATATAGTCTAACTTATGTTAATCATTAGTTGCAAAGGAATCGGACCATGTATTCACTAGAGGATTCAAGACTTTCTAAAGATAAATGTGCAACGAAAATAGCCAATTAAGGGAGTGCGTGTTTTGGAGAATCGACAACGTTCGTTCCAGCATAAATTTGCATCATTTTCGTGATCCCACTCTTAAAGGGCCTCATATGCTTAGTAATGTCTTTTAGGATTGTATGCATTGTTCTAAGGTTTTGTAATACATTTGAATAACGATTTGTAGGTTGGTAAAGATGTTTTTTTCGTTAAACTTAAGTTTAGGTTGTAGGCTGATCAAAATTTTAATGTTCAAATCAAAGTACATGAAAGTTTTTCCTCACTTTCAATGTAATTGATTTTTATAGAAAATACTTGAATGTATTGGGGCTTTCAAATAATCACCAACCGACCATAAGCAGGAAAAACAAATACATGTTTACCATTGTAGTTGAGCCATTTCCAAACTCATAACTCTCTCCGGAATTAATGAAAAAATAAAATTGGTGCCATAAAAAAACTACAACTTAATCTTCTTCCTTGTTTGTTTTTTTTTTCTTTCCACTTCTCTTTTTCCTCATCTTCCCTCTTCCATCTACTTATATACCTTCCTCATGATCCGTGCATTCTACATAACTAGACAAACTCAAGTTATCCTCTTCTAGAATAACTTCATCATTCAAACAACCAATCACACCATTTCGATCAAAACTAGCCAAATCTTCAAGTTCAAATTCCTCACGGAATGCTCTTTTATCATTAACGACAATCTCTCATCTAGGATCGACAAGATCTTTCACACATAAAAATTGATGAGCTTGTGCAGTCAAAATGAAAGGATCGTCTCTGGATCGCTATCCCACTACGATCTACAAGTGTGAATCCCATTGTATCTGTTCGTTGGCCACATTTACGTCAACCCATTGACATTTTAGTACAGGCACTCTTAGGGTCACTTAATCAAGCTCCCAAATTTCTAATATTGTTCCAAATACTACAACAAACAGCACCTATTACCTTGATTCTATAGGGATTTTTACCTAGGTTTTCAGCCCTCTAAAAACCGTGGTAAATGTGGGTGTAGTAAAAAGTAATTTTTTTACCTCGGATTTAGACCGACATCAGCAATTTTGTGTGCAACGTCGATTCAAAGAAGATGATCAATGATTGGTTTTTGCATCTACGACATCATTCTAAATGACATCGGCCTACATATGGAGCGACATTGTTGATAGCAAGAAGTCGGATTAGGGGACTGCATTTGCTGCGATGTCACTAATGATGGGGTCGCAGATGAATGGGGGCAGCATCACAGATAAGGATCTGCGATATCGCATGCTCCGAGCCAGGACCTTCGTGCATGCTGGCGAGGAACGCGCTTGAATACGACATCATTTTGCTTTGGGCGATGTCGCAAAAAAAGCCACTGATCTGTGCAACGTCGGTTTGGTTTCATCGCACCACCAGTTGGTGCAACTTTGCGGATTTGGCTCAGAGAAATCGGTTCTTGTACAATATTATAAAATATAATATTTGATTACACAAATATTTGTTACGTGTTACCTAATATTTGATTTAATTTTGAA
>JAULKJ010008288.1:0-17959 GCA_032355405.1 Rubia balearica
TCCGTTTCTCTATTTGTGGCACCATGTGTATATGTGTTTGGATATAGGTAAAGAAAATAAGTGAATGAAATTGAATGTAGATACTCCCTCTGTCCCAGTTTAAATTGCACAACAATCGTTATCACGCTGTTCAAGAAACATGTTTGACAATTAATATGTTAACTTAGGTATAATAACGACAAATAAAAATTTGATATTTAGAAACTACTTGTTACGGCAAATTCAACAACACCACATATGATAATATTGTTGCTCATATATCTATTCAAATATGCAGTCAAACTTTGATAGAGAATAGTGCAAGAAAAGCAACTATGCAATATAACCTGGGACAGAGGGAGTAGTAAAAACGTAGAATGAGTGGATGAAATTGAAAGAATCTTGCCAAAAATGGAAAGTGTATCATTTAAAAAAAATACTCCAATAACGTAAGTGTGCCACAAATAGAGAAACAGAGAGTATAAAAAACCAAACAATCTTGGGAGACCACTAAAACAATGACCTCATATTTCACAACTTATCAAGTGTTAAAGTGAAGTGTTAGTGTTTTATGAAACACGAGCTATTTAAGTATAATTAGATTCAAGTAGTTGTACATTCGAGACATTATAACAAGTTCGATAGTGCGGAGTGCCCACTTGTATAAACTATCTAAGAGTATACAATTTTAGGATAAGTATTAAAATTGTATTGGTTAGAATTACGATAACTAACCAAGTTTAAGTGTGCAAAGTCGTATCATTTTAGAGTTTGTCATAATTCTAATGGTGGTGTTGTGTAGTGACTAATTCCTTGATTGAAAGGACGAGGAATGTTAGGATAAGTCAGATCGATGACTAGACACCGACTAGACTAGAGTTATTTTTAGACTAGAATTCTATCTCTGTAATCTTATCTATTTATACTTTCTCTCAATAACAAGTCATTTATGGGAAAACACTTTATCATGGTAACAGAGCAACTTCTGATCTAAACCCTTAAACCCTAGTATTTTCTTTTTCTGTTCGACAACCACCCCTCCCTTATTTTTAGGCGATCGAACTTCTATCTTCCCCCCTCATATTCCAATCAAAATTTATGCAATCCCAGCGTCTCTATCTCTCTCTCACTCAATATGGCCGATGAAAAACTCTCATATAACACTATTCTTCATATGATACAGATCAAGCTCACGTCAACATACTATCTCTTGTGGAAACGTCAATTTGGAGCCGTTCTCAAGGTTCAAGGGCTTTTAGGTTTCGTCGACAGATCAAATCCTTGTTCGCCTCTTCCCTCTCTCGCGGAGATTCCACATTGCTCAACCTCAAAGGAGATCTGGGATAGCAGTGCCTCCACGTGTCAACATTATTTCACATTCCACATTCCACATTACTTTACAGCAGTGCCTCCACCATTCTCCATCTTCGCGCAGATGCACATGGTATTCGTTAATCTGGTACAGTCTATGGACTTCATCTAAATTTAAGGATATTTTTTAACAATCATCTATTATGAGCTCTCCGGCTACAAATGCTGATAAGATCATCTAATTTTTTACTTCTTTTGGTCCTAAGTATAAGGATTTTTTTTCTCCTATAATTAATGTTGTTCTTATGCCATTATATTCAGATGTAATTGCTTGTGCCAAAAACCACGAGGTATTTTTACAATATCTGTAGGGTAATTTTAATCTAGCCACTAGTCTAGTTGCATTCCAAACTAGCGACCAGATCCTAGCCGGTCGCGAGTGGGATCAAGCACCGACGAGATGAGGCCCCTCGTAGGGTACATACACTGGTAGAGGAGGTCATTCTAATGGTCAGAAGTCCTGGTATTGTTCCGTGCCTGGTTCTACTCTCGACTGTGGTCGTCCGCATTGTAATTGGTGTGGGCATCTCTATCACTATGTTCTGATGTGTTATTAGATACAGGCCCATACGCATCATTCCGATTCTACACACTTGGCAGAAAATTATCATGTTTCTTAGCAGTCAGAGCCATCTTCTTGAGTGTCAAATTGGTATGTTGATTCGGGTGCGACCAATCACATGGCGTCTTCCGCTTCAGGCTTAAACACCATCACTCCTTATACTAGTAAATATTTATTTTACGTTGGAAATTGTGCCCCTATTATGATTTCTCATGTTGGTGATTCTAGTGTTTCTGAGATTATCTGATGTTAAAGTTGTTCCTGCTATTACTAAGAATTTGTTATCTATTATTAACATAATCAGAGATAAGGATGTATTTATTACATTTGATGATCACAAGTTTGTGATTCGGAACAAAGTAACCAGGGCCATTGTGGGCCGAGGCACAGTGAGGATGGAATTTATGTTTTGGAGTGGGGAGAAGCAGCCTTTGTATCATTTTTACAGCAGAATAAGAGTTGAGCTTCGTACGAGCTATGGCATCCACGCCTAGGTCATGTGCCTAGTGCAGTTATTTCTATTTTGAATAAGTCTGGATTGCTTTCAGTTTCTTCTTTGTTGCCTAAATCACATACCTCCCCCTCCCCTGTGTTATGGAAAAAGGTCAGCGGTTGGCTTTTGTTGAGAATCCTAAACGTACTGAGCATGTTCTTGATTTAGTGCTTTGTGATTTGTGGGCCCCAGTTTTATCTAGAAATGGTTTTGCATATTATGTCTTATTTGTGGATAATTTTTCTCGTTTTACCTTATTATATCCGCTTCGCCGCAAGTCAGATTATGTTGACATTTACCTGCAGTTTGAGGCATTTGTAGAAAATTAATTTTCATCCAGAATTAAGGTTTTTCAAAGTGATGGTGGCATTGAACTTCTAAACACTCGACTATGATCTCACTTTGCTGCTAAGGGAATCCATCATCAAGTTTTGTGCCCGTATACTCCAGAGCGAAACGGGCGCACAGAATGCAAACATTGTCACATGGCAGAAATGTTCCTTACTATGTTGTTTCACTCACATGTACCGATATCACGATGGGATGATGCATTCACATTGTTGTCTACATTATAAACTGTCTTCCTACTCCAGTATTGCAGGGTTCGACACCTTATGGTCTTCTTTATCATCGGGAACCTGTCTATACCAACTTTCACCCATTTGGTTGTCTGGTTTTTCCTTTTGTACATCTATTTGCTAATCATAAGTTGTCTCCTCGCAGCATTACTTGTATTTTCATCAGATATAGTTCCCAATACAAGGGTTTCATGTTCCTTAGTCTCTCTACCAGCAAGGTTCACGTCACTCGGCATGCCCATTTTGATGAAATATACTTTCCCCTTGCCCCTTCTACGACATCAAGGACTGATTCTCCACCTACATTGTCATATATTTTGGCATTTCTTGATCTTGAGACAGTTCTTCACCATCAATATCTCTGACTGCATTGCCATCCCCACCGTCTTGCACTATTTGCTTAGATCCAGAGGTTTCTTTTCCTCGCTAGATGTCCCATCTAGCCGCCCCTATTGGCAGTCTGATCGGCCGCGCCTACCCGTCGGCCAATATTGTAGCTTCATTAACCAATTTCCTATCCCTCCTCTCTCAGGTCCGCCTCAGACTCGATCCTCCAAGATGGTTACTCGATCTTCCACTGGTACCATTCAACGTCACTAAAATTATAATATTCATGCTCATGGTCTTCTAGAGGCTCTACTTGCTCAAAAGGATCTGACTGATTATCATACCGGTCTTCAAGATTCATCTTGGGTTTTAGCAATGGATGAAAATATTGTAGCCCTTCGTAGTCAGCATTCTTGGGATCTTGTTCCACGCCCTTCGAACATCAACATTATTGGCTCCAAATGGGTCTATCGGATGAAGTATCGACCTAATGACACAATAGATCATTACAAGGCTTGCTTAGTGGCTTATAGATTCTCTCAGACTCCTAGGTTTGACTTTGAACACGCGTTCAGTCCATTGGTCAAAGCCTCTGCCGTTCACACCGTTCTTGCCAATTCTAACATGTGGGTTTGGCCTCTTTATCAATTGGACGCCAAGAACTCCTTTCTCAATGGCATGCTCAATTCTCCATTTTATATGGAATAACCGGTTGGCTACAAGGATCCGGTTCCTCAAGAGTATGTATGTTATCTGCGTAAGGCCATCTACAGTCTGAAGCAGGCTCTTTAGGCTTGGTTTTAGCAGTTCAACGCTTATCTCTCTCATCTTAGTTTTCATTGCAGTTCTGCTGATACTTCTTTATTTATACTATCTCGGGGTTCTTCACTTCTCTATTTACTTGTCTATGTCGACCACATCATTCTAAGTGGAAATAATCTTCCCTATCTGGGATTCATTGATCGCACGTATCAGGAATTTTCCATTAAGGCCTTGGGTTCTCTTCATTACTTTTTTGGCTTAGAAGTTACGGCTACTTCCTCGGGTATTTTCTTGGCCAAGAAAAGTATTCTCGGGATATTCTCACGCTGGCTGGGATGTTAGATGCAGCGCCTGTCTCTGCTATATTTTTGCCGAATTCACAGCTTCGCAGCAGCATGAGTGCTCAGTTCAAGAATCTGACTCTTCTTCAGTCTTTGGTTGGGGCCACCAATACCCTACCATTATGCGTCCAGACTTAGTCTTTGTGGTTAACTCTATCAGTATGTATCTTCAAGACCTTCAGGATAATTATTTTGCGGCTGTTACTAGGATTATCTGCTATGTTAGAGGGATGTTGTACTTCGGTCTCTGTTTTCGAGCTGCTTCCTCACTTGAGGTTCTGGGTTATTCGAATGCTGATTGGGACAGATGTCTGGAGACTTAGCATTATACTCATGGATATGCTATCTTTTTAGGCGGTAATATGGTTTCTTGGAGTGCAAAGAAATAGCCCACAGTTTCTCACTCTAGTACCGAGTCTGAGTATCGAGCATTAGCTAACACTATTTCTTAGCCTGTTCGGATGACTCATCTTCTACGAGATCTTCATGTTCCTTTGTCTGGTGCGCCACTTCTTCTTTGTAACAACAATAGTGTGACCTTCTTAGCTCAGAATCAAGCTGCTCACAAGCAGGCTAAGCACATCGACTATCATTTTGTTCGGAGGTTAGTCTCTTCTCGCAAGCTGTGAGTTGCTCATGTTCCTACTTCCCTTCAAATACCATACATCTTCACCAATGGTCTCTCATGTCCATTATTTGAGTTTTTCATATTCAAGATTTGCGTCTCTGAGAATCCGACGCTTCACTTGAGGGGGATGTTAGGATAAGTCACATTGATGACTAGACGATGACTAGACTAGAGTTGTTCTTAAAGTATAATTTTATGACTAGACTTGAGTTGTTCTTAGGCTAGAATTCTATCTCAATAATATTGTCTATTTATTCTTTTTCTCAATAACAAATCATTTATGGGAAAACACATTAACAAGAATGAATTAAGAATGATGTATTGGATAAAATGTTGCACAATGCCTAACTCAGTAAACTTATATGGAAAGATGTATTGTTTCATAATTTTAATTAAGTAGCTTTTCGTTGAATGTTGAGATGATGCATAATTTCATGAAATTTGTTCCCTATATATAGGAATACACATTCATGGTAAATACAAGCGAAAATAATCTCACACATACGTAGCAACTAAAAACAGAGTTACTCAAAAGTATTATCTTGATTCATGTTAAAAACAATAGGGTTTCTCGATAGTTTTATTCTCAAAGGGAATTCGTGTAACCCAAGACTGTAATAGGATAAAAAAAACTCTTTAAGGAAAGAATACTCATCACGACTCATATCGATATCCAAGAAAATTTTACCACAATCATGCAAGAGTGATTTTACCTTTCCATTGGAATACAATTTTACAAAATTGACTACAACAATCTTCAAGAGTAATTCATGAACATATTAGATGATGAGTGTGGTGGTGTGTGACTTTAAAAAAAATACGGACGAAGGATGTGATAGTGCAACTTGCAGTGTGTGGCCTAACCCATGATAGTGCAACTTGCAGTGTGTGGCTTAATCCATGATAGTGCAACATGCAGCGATGGTGTTGCATGCCTAATTCCTCCTCTCAACTTTCATAATCATCTCGGCCAGTTTTTCAACTTTCATAATAATCTTGATAAGTTTTGATAATTTACAAATTCAACTATATTTTCGGCTATAAATTTTGAATAACATTATTATTTATTTTTTCATCAAAATAGAGGAAGAAATCTTTCCGTCTTTCCTTTCTTTATAATAGAGTCAAACCATATGCAATGAACAGAGATTTTTTGCATATGAAAAACAATTAGAAACATGTGGAATGTAAAAAATAAATTCCAAAAGGAATTTGACACTGTTATGGTGGCTAAGGCAAAGCATCATGATGATGATGGAATTATTTTGATGAAATACATAGCAGTGCATTTTCTGAGAAAGCTATGGATGAATATTTAATATAGTCACTCAAATCCTGACAAACTTTATTGGAAAATAAATTAACTAACAAGAATATATACTTTTTTAAAATTTATTTATCTTTCTATGATTCAGAATACAGTATTCAGAATTTTTTAATATGGATGTGTTCGCTCTTGAAAAAATGAATCATAACACTGTGGAATTTTGTTATAAGGATGTGTTGATTTTTTGAAAAATGAAAGGAAATGAGAGTATTAAAGTAAGGTAATCATTCCTTTCTTAGGAATATGTGCAATGGAAATTAGTAGAAATATCAATTGTTGTTATTGGTGGTAAAGAGCCGGAATGGTAGCGGAATTTGGTTTATGAAATTTTGTAATACCAGTGCTGCTAGTAAAGATGTGGAATGTAACGGAATTTGGTATATGATATCCGATTATGGTATAAGCCAGTTAGGCATAATGCCGATTCATTAGTTAGTAACTCACTATGTGATTTCAGTTGATTTTATAAGATATCAACACAATGTAGCGGAACACATGACGAAGTGACTAGCTAGGGACTTGGTGAACAAGTCGGTGATCTAGATGGATTTAAAGCCTATTTAAATATTTAATAATGAGGCACCCACTTTTTCTCTAATACGACATTGGAGTACAATTCAATGTGGATGACCTATTGTTTGAGATTGAAACATATGATTTCATATCCCGAGGGTAATATGATTGGACCTGCATAGATATAAGGTTGAAGCTTTACCTTCTTAATGGATCATTTTATTGAGTACATTTGTTGGTATACAATAAAAGAGATTCCCCTATATGAAGTGTGAAGTGTCGCTGCTTCAATAAACTCAGGCTTGACTTTGTATTCACTCATGAATGGATAGGGACACATGGCTTGTATAGTGTCAGTTTTTAGCTCTTGAGTTGTATTTGAACTTGCGCGTAGATTATCTTCAAGTGTTCAAATGGGTTGAAGGGTTCAATCTTTAGAGACACCCTGATTCTCAAATATTTGGCTATGTAATTCATCAATGTGAAAATTCAATCTTCAAGATATTTTCATTTATGAACTTTTTTGGTTTGGTTGTCGTATTTTTTGAGTCACGAGTAATAATTAAATGGGGGAGGATTGTTGGTGTTTTATGAAACTCAAGCTATTTAAGTATAGTTGGATTCGAGTAGTTGTAAACTTGGGACGTTATAACAAGTTTGGTGGTGCGGAGTACACACTTTTAAAAACTATCTTCAAGTTTACAGTTTTAGAATAAGTATTAAAAAAAATTTGGTTAGAATTATGACGACTTACCAAGTTTATACTAGAGTGTGGAAAGATGTATAATTTCAGAGTTTGTTATAATTCTGATGTGGTGGTTCGTAGTGCCTAATTCCTGGATTGAAATGATGAGAATGAATTAAGAACGATGTATTGGATACGGTGTTGCAGAATGCCTAACTCAATACACTTATCTAGAAAAATGTATCGTTTTAGAATTTTAACTATGTTGGCTTTTTGTATAATGATGAACTGTTGCATCATTTCATGACATTTGTTCCCTATATATACATGCATACGCGTGCATGGTAAATACAAGTGAAAATATTAGACATATGTAGCAATAAAAAACACAGTTAATCAAAATTATTTTCTTGATACATGCCTAGACCAAGAGTGTTTCTCGATAGTTTTATCCTAGAATGGAATTCGTGTAACCCATGGATATAATAGGGTCAAATTAATTTTTAAGGAAAGCATACTCATCGCGACTCATATCGATATCCATTTAAGTTTCACCACAATCATCCAGGAGTGATTTTACCTGGCACACAATTCTACAACATTTACTTCAACATAAAGTAAGAGATAATATGACTTTTAACATTAAAGGTTTTCACCCCCAAACTCAAACTTATGTGTCTTTATCTCTATGCTTATGTATATGCCTCAAATAAAAATATCTCTTATATGCCTTCATATGGACCACAACTTAACCTATACAAATATCAAAGGAACATTGATCACCTGATATATTTTCAAATTAAAAAAGCTATAATCGGGTTGCCACTCCATGTCTCGAAATAACCGCTAGACCGAGAACTCGAAAGACTTTATGTCAAATCCTATCCAATATGGTTTCAGCCATCAAAACCATAATTTATTGAAAAGAGGGCTGAAAATATTCATAATCGATAAAAGGAAAGACAACACAAATTATTATACTCTATCGAGATACGTTTCGAAATTGGAATTACAAAAAAAAAGTTAAATGACATTTATTATAGAGTAGATAGAATATCTTGATTGATCTTTGATTGATCATGATTAATTTTGTACATATATAGAACAGTCTAGGTTCAATGTAATTAACCCACTGTACTCTATTTATTCTCCATACGACAGACACACCTGATATGGTGAATTACCTACTTTCATGGTATCAGAACGGGTAATCAATTATTTGCTTCATCTTCCAAAAATCCACCCTTGTCGTTCTTTCAGCCATTTCTAAAATCTTGGACCTTCGTTTGGTTCAATAGCATACAACCCATTAAACTACTCTACCCTTATTCATATGTTTCCTATTAAACTCAATTCCGCCA
The DNA here is from genome assembly GCA_032355405.1 of Rubia balearica. Lineage (NCBI taxonomy): Eukaryota > Viridiplantae > Streptophyta > Magnoliopsida > Gentianales > Rubiaceae > Rubia > Rubia balearica. The sequence goes on from JAULKJ010008288.1 coordinate 8,928, forward strand.
ACTAGATGATGTGGATGTCACAATTTCAAGTACTCCTGGAATCTGAGGGTTAATTTACCTTTTGGATAACTCCACTCAACGGCATACCACTTCTGCCGGAGGTGCATCCACCTTGGCTGGTTCTCCTTCTCAGTCTGGTGATGCCACGGTGGAAACTTCTAAATCCCAGGCGGTGTTCAACTCCTGGGTGGCGCAAAGAAAGTGGCTCTAAGACCTACTTCTATCGTCTCTCACTGAGGAGGCGATGTTGGAAACCATTGGTTGTGCTACAGTGAAGGATATGTGGGACCCCTTAGCACTAGCTTTCGTAAACTCTTCTGTCTTTCGTGAATTACAGCTCCGGGACGAGCTTCACACCATCCGCCAGAACTCCTCTTCAGTACTGAATTTCTACCGCCATTTCAAAGTGGTTGTCAATGGTCTGGAATATGAATGCTCCATTTTCTCCCAGAGATCACGTCATGATATTTTTGTGCGACCTAGGCACTGGTTTCCGCAAATTCACCAGCTTTCAGTTGTCATAGTTTTCACTTCTGACGTTGTCACCCGATCTTGAAGTTACGAGATCTTCAACCAGACGTTCTCCAGCATGGGAACATGCTCTGACTCCATTCCAGTAGTGTTCTTCCTCTCTTCCTCAGCATCCTCAGGTGGTTATGGCTATCACTCGCTAGCGCATGAAGCCCAAGCGCCACCCCCAGGTACGTCAACCACTATGTGCTGCAGTAAGAGTGGTTCTGGTTGGCCAGGACATTCTTTTGGTGGCTCTGGTTCTGGTCGTAAAAAATGCTGGAACCCGAAGTGTCAAAATTTCCACAATTTGGGATACACAGCTCCGCAGTGCTCCAGACTCGTCGGTAGCCCGTCACTCTAAGTCGGCTCATCTTGCTGATGCTTTTCAGTTCTCTGTTTAACTTGAAGATATAGTCTCCGACTGGTACTTGGACAAATAAACATAGGGCTTCTTTTGATATTTGAATAATATACTAGGCCATAATTAAATTTTAGTTATTTCATTGTTAAATAAACTGAATCTTGTTGAAGTTGTTTCTCTACCGCCTGAACCTGCTCTTGGCTGTCTTTGTGAAATGGCGAAAGGTAAAAGAGTTTATTTTCTGGACAATCCTGGACGGGCCCAGGCTGCTCTTCATTTAGTGCATTGTGATTTGTGGGGCCCTGCTACTATTTTACCTAATAGTGGATTCTCTTATTATGCCATTTTTGTTGACGATTTCTTGCAATTTACCTGGTAGTATCCGTTGGAGCAAAAATTAGATTTCTTTGAGACGTTCTGGCAGTTTCAAAACTTGGTTGGAAACCAATTTTCTTTTTTTTATCAAGGTGTTTCAAAGTGATAGGGGTACATAATTTTCAAATGCACGTCTACGATCCCATTTTGCAGATAAATGGATTTTTCACCAAATTTCTCATCCATCTACACCAGAGAAAATTGGTAGAGTGGAACGAAACATCGCCACGTTGCAGAGATTGGTTTATCGATGCTTTTCTCTTTTGGGATGTCGGTCTCTTACTGGGATGTTTCTTTCGCCATAACCAACTACACCATCAAAAGGCTTCTAACACATGTTCTTCCAATGCCTCACCATATTCTATGCTCTATGATCGCCATCCAAACTACTCTGATTTCCAACCTTTTGGATGTATCCTTTCATCCGGCCATTTGCTCCCCACAAACTGGCCCATCGCAGTACTCTGTGCATTTTCGTAGGTTATAGCACTCGATATAAGGTTTTTTGCTGTCTAGATACAGTCTCTAAGAAGATATATCTCACTCGTCATGCCCATTTCGATGAGAATTCTCTCATTTTCTAGAGACATCGTCGTCACTTCTCCAGAATCTCTGGATGTCTCTATGTTTATTGATTCTGGCTTGGATATTTTTCTTGGCCCCTCCGCAGCTCTTTCGTGACCCACTCAGGATATATCTTCTGATACATCGATTCCAGCACCATCTGCTAGCTCTCCAACGTCAGCTTCTCCACTGCTTCCTTTTGATGGCTTTCCTACGCCATCCCTCACTGTCGACTCACTGCCTCCTCCACAAACTATTAGTCATCGTATGACCACCCGCTCTCAAACAGGTAGTCACACAGTGAAGCAGTATACAAACTATGTGATGACAATATATCTTGCAACAATACTAGCACAGACCGAACCTCGGGGATTTCGTTCTGCTCTTAAAGATCCTCACTGGGTAGTTGCTATAGATGAAGAAATGGGCGCTCTTTGTAAGCAACACACTTGGAATATTATTCCTCGCCCTACTGGTGTCAACCTTGTTGGCTCCAAATGGGTTTATAGCCCAGTCCTCGAGAATTTCTAGGATGGCACTATTGATCGGTACAAGGCTCGACTAGTTACACATGGATATTCTCAGTTGCTAGGTTTCAACTTCACCCACACTTTTAGTCCTGTCATCGAGGCCTCCACAGTCAGAATCATCTTGTCCTTGGCCACTACCTTATCTTGGCATCTTCATCAGTTAGACGTTAAGAACGCTTTTCTTAACGATCTTCTTAATCCAACAGTCTATATGGAGCAACCAGCTGGTTTTACTGATCCTATTCATCCAGATATTGTATGATGCCTCTATAAGGTTAGACAAGGTCTTAAACAAGATCCCCGAGCTTGAGTTTAACGGTTTAGCTCCTACATACTTCGTCAAGGATTTCGGTGCAGTTCTACCTACACCTCACTATTTGTGTTCTCCCAGGGATAAAAGATTCTATACCTGTTGGTATATGTGGATGACATCATCCTTACCAGCAATAATCCTCTCCTTTTTTTTAGTTCATCACTCACACTGATCGTGAGTTTGCTATTAAAGATCTTAGTGCTCTTAACTATTTCTCGGGATTAGAGGTCTTCATTTCTTCATCAAGATTTTTTCTGGGACAAGCTAAGAATGCAGTGGAGATACTTTAGCATGTGGGTATGATGGAAGCTGCTTATGTCACCACACCTTTTGTTCTTGGCTCTCATTTTCACAGTTCATCGGGTTCTGAGTTCACAAACACTAAGCTCTATAGCTCGTTGGGTGGCACCTTACAGTATTTGATCACCACTCGCCCAGATCACTCATACGCGGTCAATTCTATTATACAGTTCCTCTATTAGCCTCGTGAAGATCATTATCAAGTTATCACTAGAATTCTTTGCTTTGTGCATGGTACGCTTCATTGTGGTCTCTTTTTTTTACCATTTCCCATTGATCTTTTACTTTTGGGTTACTCTAATGCTGATTGGGTTTGTTGCCTCGAGACTCGTCGATCTACCTATCGATATGCCATTTTTATTAGGGGTAATATTGTCTCTTAGAGTTCCATGAAGCAACCTGCGGTATATCGATCCTATTGTGAGTATGAATACCGTGCTACGGCGAACACTGCAGCTGAACATTCATGGGTGTGCAATCTACTCAAGAAGCTTTTGGTTTCTCTCTCATCATCGGCTCTAATTCTTTGCGATTACAACAATGCCATCTTCCTCGCTCAAAATATGGTTGAACACATGCGGGCCAAGCTCCTCGACATCGACTATCACTATGTTCGTGAACTTGTTGCCTATGGAAGGCTTCGTTGGTCATGTTCCATCATCACTGCAGGTTGCTGATATTTCACTAAGAATCTGTCTCGTAATATTTTTGATTTTTTTCCCTCTAATATTTGTGTGTCTTGTAGTCCTACGCTTATCTCGGGGGGGAGTGATGGAGTAGATAGAATATCTTGATTGATCTTTGATTAATCATTATTGATGCTATACATCTATAGAACAATCTAGGTTCAATGTAACTAACTCATTGTTCTCTATTTATTTTCTGTACAACAGACACACCAGATATGGTGAATTACCTACTTTCAATTTACTTCCACAACACCTACAAATCGAACAATCTCCCGATATAGGAACAACTAACGTAACATGTTACGATATCATAACAAATTGGACTTAAATCGGTGGTCAATGCATGACAAATGACCATCATGCAACCTCTCAAAAAGAATTTTAGATCTATTTAACCCCTCATCGTATCTCAAAACCTAAACTTCCAACTCTATCTAAGAAATTGTTCTTCCCCTATTACAATTCCCCCCCTACACACATCAAACCACTGATTTTATTACATGGAGTCATCAGGAAGGCAGAATATTCAAAATCATTTCGAATGTATTTTTTCATCTCTTTAGGTTTAGAATTTGAAGAAGAGATTCATTCAGATACTTTTTTAATGAACACACTGCATCGTTAATTTAATGGAGAAATCTATGTTAGAGCTTCAAATGTTGTTAATCTAATTTGCAATAGAATTCCATTGTCACATCTTATTTGGAAATTTTGGTTTTTGAGGGAAACCATAGACCATCATTCTTGCTCAGCCTATTGTTCAAAATATGAAATGCATTTGCTTGGGTTTGTGTAGGTGTAATTCATTCCAAACAAGGACGTAATTACAACAATAAAAACAGTGATGGAATAAAATATAGCTCCCACCCACGTTGTCATGAAATGGAATGTGAGGTACGTTTCCATTTGAGTAAATGTAGATTTCCCATCTCTTCGCAACCCAGTGATGTTGACAGAGAATTCTAAACTTAAGAATCCCCTTGTTTTTTGTTGTACCTCAGGTCTGCTCGGAAACCTAGGTTACAAGGTGATGGCGGCACCAATCAGTTGTTGCAAGCATGCTTCAAAGTTTAGGAAGCGTAATCAAATTCTCCACAATAGATTGGAGGATGACCTTCTCGCCATGCCCATTGCAATTTACTTTAGTACCATGTGCTTTTGTTCATTTTCAATACTTATGTTATGTAGTTAATTTCGCATTCAATGCTAAGATTTTTTTTTTAAAATATAAATTCTTGTCACTAGCTCTTCCTATATATATTATTCTTGATTTTTTTTTGTTTTAATGCATGAAATATTATGGAAATGATTTTAGTTTTGAGATGAACATATGATCATAGTCAAGTCGTTGTAGATGAAAACAACTTCTAATTTGTAAATTGGAAAAAATGACTATAATTTTTTATAGTTGACATGATATCTTAACTAACCTTTGATCAACGTACGTTTTAAAAGGAAACTGACCTAAATTCTGGTTTTCCAAATACCACTTCTAGAACTACACAGAGAACTGATTAACTTTTAGAGCTCTGTACCCTCCCAACGAACTGAATCCTGACTTCAATTACATGGTATAGCAGTTCCAGCTACATACCAAATTCTGAAACAAGATTCTGTATCGCAACATACATGATGGAACTTTCGGTACCATAACATTGGGCAGCATTAAAAAAATGAACCACATCATTCATCATGGTAGTCGAACAACGATGGTGCCAGGGATGACATTTCATAATCAACGTCCCGGGGCCACTTTAACTGTTGTTGACCTCATTCCAGCACTAGTGTGTACTAACCAACAAAATAAAGCTCGGAATATCCCATTGAAACGGTGAAGTGGCGGTCGATGATGGTACTCACATTATAGTATGCAAACAAAAGTTGTGCTAGTCCGACATTTCATAATCTTCTTCCTATGACCACTTTAATTCTTGTTGACACCTCATTCCTGCACTAGTGTGTACTAACCAACAAAAAAAGCTCAGAAAAATCATGTCGCAATGGTGAAGTAGCGGTCAATGATGGTGATGTCACAGCAGTGGTGGACATTTTGTTTATGGGTGATGGTAGAGAGGAGATTTCGAGGAGAATATGTCAATGTGTGGTTGGTTTGGGTTGAGAATGGAGATTGATATGAATGTGAAAAGTTATGAGTTATTTATGGGAACTATATTGTGATTGAGTAATGTGGGAGATAGTGAATAGGTAAGTTTGGGTTTGAAATTCAAATTTGAATTCAAATTTCAGGAGAATTTTTTTCAGGTTGCAAAACCATTTTTTATGGCCGTAGCTACTGTAGTTACAATAGCAGATTTTTTACCAATTTTTTTTACACAATTTCTGAGAGCAAACTGTGATCGCGGATTTTTTGCAATGAAATATGCAAATTTCCGGTCTCTATTCTAGTAGTACTCCCAAAACTTTAAAAAAAATCAAAAATTCTAACCAAAATGCAGAAAAATAAAGATTTACATACTACCTTGGGTTGCCTCCTAAGAAGCGCCTTTGTTAAATGTCATTGACTTGACATGATCACCCATGATTTATTCCTTGGATCTCGGTTTAGTATGAATAAAGTCATTAGTCACTTCCTTGTTGAACTCCTCATGGTAGAGTTAACCTTAACCATTTAACTTGAAATTTTCTAGATTTCTTATCTTTAAAATCAATCGCTTCATGGGGGAAAAGCTACACCATGAATTCCTTTCCATCTATAGTGTATGTACCTTTCCATCTAGTCCATATAACCTCTAGGAAGAGGGGGTTATACAATTCAATTTTGTCTCCTTGTCTGAATTCCTTTTTCTCGACTTCTATCTTTAGTTTGTAGACTACTGCACTGCTGAATACTTCCATTTCATGCTTCATAATTTCATAAATTGAAATATTGCACTCTTTTATTGTCCACGTAGTTTTTAACTTTATTTCCATGGTTAGGGGATAAAATAGACTTTACTGGTGCATTTACAATGTCATTATCTGCATCATATTTTGAATCATACAAACATGCATATCAGAAGAATTTTTCACAGTATAATCAATGTCATTTATTAAACATAAAGGTTGCGGATAAATGGGGTACTAAATTTCATAGTTAAAGAACCCCTGTTTACATCAATCTTTGTGCGTGAGATTTTCTTAAACGGTCTCCCTGATAAAAATAGGAACTGCAAGAATATCCTGATCCATGACCGATATAGATAAATTGGAAGGAAAAATCATATTATCGGCCATGAACTGAACATACTCAACTACCCCTTTTGGGTATACTGTAGATCCAACAGCAACTTGAAGAACCGTTAGGATTTCATGTAATGGTCCTAATCCTAATGATTCATACACAGTAATGGAAATACATTTACACACGCACCTTAATCAAGCATAGAAAGTGTCACCTATAATGCGAGAAACAGTAAACATACCAGGATCACTACACATTTTATGCAAATGTTTTTTAAATATACTAGAGACATGTTCTCTTACTTGAACTTTATTCGTTGCCTTTAATTTTTAATTCCACTTGTTTGTGCATATTTCTTTCACAAATTAAACATATCAAGGAATACTCTTGGAAATTTAAAGTAAAGGAATGCTTATCTTGCATTCGACGAAGGTTTCTAAAAGCTCCTTATCATTATTGATTTTCCTTGTCTCAATTAGTGCTCTGAGGAATGGTGTCGGTGGATTCTCAAAAACGATCAATGGAAATTTTAGATGAATCCTGTCTTTATTAACCAATTGACGAATTCCATGGTCTGGGATAATCTGTTTGCGGCCCCAAAATGAGATCAAAATTTTTCCTTCTTCCCCAACCAGAAATCAGCATTTGCGACTAGTCTAACATGGCCGCTATTTCGAATCTTCCATGCCATTGTGGAAAATTAAAATTTCTCCCTCAGTGGTTGTGCCGGATCAGCAGTCGCGGAACCATTGCCGAAGCTAGAGATATATGACTGCCTGAGGTAGGGATTTTCTGAAATCTTTGTTTTGTGTACGGTTTTAGGTCATGCCTTGGGTTTTCACCACTATGAACACCTTTGTTAATAGCCACATGTGCAAGTTGTACACTTTTACCAATCCTTAGTTAGGGCATGTGCAGTGGTGATCTCTTAATTTCAAGAGATTGTTCTAGAGATCGAAAATATTCACAATGGTGTTCCCTAGAGCGGTCTCTTTTTAAGAGACCACTCATTGGCCTCTTTGCAAGAGACCACAAAAGAGATCGAGATTGTCAGCCCACGGGGCAGCTGAATTTCGAACTTTTTTTGTTTCCTCCTGGGACACGTGGTCCCACTGAGTGTAGTTCTTTTTTTGTTCACAGGAGGGACAAGTGGCACCCTTTGAGTGGCCCACATGTCCCAACAATTTTTTTTGTAAAATCTGAATTTTTAAATTTGTAAAATTTATTTTAAAATATGTCAAATATTTTTAAAAATCTGTAATTTTGTGCTAAAATCTGGAAAATCATTCACAAAATATATAATAATTTTTGAAAAAAAATCAAGTGAAATTATTTTTTTTACAACTAAAGACGATATATAAAAGAACTAAAAAATTAATTATTTAATAATTTTTGGAAAAAAAGAAATTCAATTTTAAATATTGTAGTGTAATATTAAATTTCACATTCAACTTATTTTGGGTGAACAAATTTATTAACATTTAATGTTAATGGTAAAATTAATGAGTAGGATAGAGAAAATTAAATTTGGTCCATGAATAGTAGAGAGTGGTCTCTTACTGTTGCACCCATAAATTCTGAGGAGCGATATCGGGCGCTAAGGACCGATAAAGGAGCGCACAAGCTGGACTTGAAGGATGTCGGGCATGGATCAGGTTGGCTAAACACTAAGATATGAAACACGGGAGCTAAATCCCGTAGGGTGTTGCCAAAGTCCGAGGTTGAGAAAGACACTAAGGCGAGGGCAAACCCGAGACACTTGTGGGAAGGCTCAAGTGTTAGCACGAGGGTGAAACGTGCGAAGGAAATGTGCAAGCAGGAAGACTTAGCCGGGCTAGGAGCTTGGACCACGGCTCAAGGGTCATTGGGTCGGAACGACGAAGAGGCAAGGCAAAGGTTTAATGTCAAGGCTTCGAGTCACGAAGGAAACATGCTATGGCTCGAGCGGAGCTTGGCACGGCGCGATGGGATTGCGCCAGGGCACGGAGGAATCATGCCACAGGACGAAAGATAGTGGCACGGTGCTGAAGAGGAAGGATGATGCCCAAAGGCTGGGCCAAGAAGGGCGTTCATCCGAGTTAAAGTCCAAAACGGTCGAAGGGAAGTTTTACTTTGAAAGAAGAAATTTCCTTCACCTTGAAAGCCACTAGACTTCTTCCCCGAACCCGTGCATGCATGGTTTGGCCGGGATGGAACACTTTTTCCT
>JAULKJ010008388.1:0-17954 GCA_032355405.1 Rubia balearica
GTAGTTGAGGATATGGTCACTGCTACTCATGCATGGGAGGATTTAGCCACTATATAACAGAATGATTCTCGTTCTCGCCGTCTTTATCTCTTTGATCGTTTGTATGGCACTCGTCAAGATGATCAGTTTGTTCAGAATTACTACTCTCGTTTTCAGGACATTCTTGATTAATTGAGTTTTCTAGGTCATAAATCATAATGATGAAGATATTGCTATATTGTTTGTCGTTGCTTGAATGATAAATTTACCCAGTTTTCATTAGCCCAAATTATTAAGGACCCTTTACCACCTTAGTTTACTATTGTGGTTGATGCTGAGACTTTAGAGTTTCCTCTCAAAACTCTCTCTTCTTTAGCTTTTGGACTAGTCCCTACTACTTTTTCTGCTAATCAATAGGTGTCCGGACAGCCCCAACCACGGCCGGGGAGGCCTCGGCTATGGACGAGGGAGAGGCGACGGAAGGAATCTGTCGCCGGCCTACGGTGGCGCTCCTCCACAAGGTGGCCATGGCGGTGGTACCTACGTGTGCCAATGGTGTTATTGTCCCGGTTATCTTGCTCTGAATATTGCTATAAATGTTCCCATGTTTCTCGCGATGATGTTACAAATACCGCAGACACAGCTCAGCCATAGGATTATCAGCAATATAATGCATCCATGATTGGTACATGGACTCTGGTGCTACCAATTACATGACTGCTTCAACTTCCAACCTGGATAGCGTTGCTCCTTATAACGGTAATTGTCATATTTATTTTGGCAATGGTTCTTCTTTGCATATTTTCCACACTGAAATTGCCGGATTTATGATTCACTTACTTTATCTGATGTCTTGGTTGTTCCTCAAATCACCAAGAATTTATTATCTATTGCCAAGTTAACCAGGGATCTAAATGTTGTTGTTTGTTTTGATAACACTTCTTTCACTATTCAGAACAATGTTACCAAGGAGCTCGTGGGCCGAGGACACAGTGAGGGAGGTCTTTATGGTTTAGATTACGGTGGTGCTGCTTTAGTTTTTTTGGTTAATTCAAATAAAGCTAAAGCTTCATTTGAGCTATGGCATAGTCGGTTAGGACATGTTCCTTTTTCTGTAATTTTATCTTTAAATAAAACAAGTAGTTTATCAGTTACTAGTTTGTTGCCAAAGCTTCATTTATGTACTTCTTGTGAAATAGCTAAAGGCAAGCTCCTTTCTTTTAATGATAATTTAAAACGAGCACCACGCGTACTTAATTTAGTTCATTGTGACCTTTGGGGACCCTCACCTGTTGTCTCTTGCACCGGGTACCTTTATTATGTCATTTTTGTTGATGATCACCCTCATTTTACTTAGTTTTTCCCTCTACGACGTAAGTCTGATTTCGTGGAAGTTTATATGCAATTTGAGGCCTTTGTTGAGAATTATTTTTCTACCACCATCAAAGTGTTCCAGAGTGATGGTGGAATCGAGTTTATGAATCATCGCATGCGATCTCACTTTGCGTCTAGGGGTATTCATCATCAGTTTGCATGTCCTTATACTCCAGAGCAAAATGGATGTGCATAGAAGAAGCATCGTCACATTACTGAGACTGGGTTGTCTTTGTTATTTCATTATGGACTTCATCATTCATTCTAGTATGATGCATTTTCAATAGCAGTCTATAGCATTAATAAGCTGCCCACTCTGGTGTTATCTTGTCGGTCTCTTTACTCCATTATTTTTGGTTCTCCACCTGACTACTCCAACTTTCATGCATTTGGTTGCCATGTTTTTCCCTACTTGTGGCCTTATTCTGCACAAAAGTTGGAACCCCAGAGTCTGTCCTGCATTTTTTGGGATACGGTTCTCAGTACAAGGGTTATCGATGTCTTAGAATACATCACTCGTCATGCCCAAATTGATGAATCCTACTTTCTGGGTTCCCGTACTGGTTCTATTACAGACGTTTCCTCACTGGATGTTTCAGCATTTTTAGAGCCATCATCAGTTCCATCAAAGGTGTTTGAGTCATCCTCCTCTTCGGAATCACCAATTATTTTGGAGAATTCATATTTTCCGGGTGCTCGGGGTTCTTCAAAAAATTTAATTCGTCCAGTATGAGTTTCACCATCGACCAACACCATTTATAGTGGCGACGCAGTCCCCTCCAGCCACTGTAGGCGCACGTGAGCAATACGCGCCGACGTCAACGGTCGCGCGTCACCCACACGAGCCGGCAGCGGCACCTCTAACCGCCTCTCCTGAAGCTTCGCTGCCATCAGTCTCTCTTATTTTGTCACCAATTTTTCCATGCACAGATCCCCAACTTGCCTCGATTTTCATGCCACCATCCTGGAGTTCCAAGCCTTCTCCTATTTTGGTTTCTTCTTCTCGGCATCCGATGGCCACTCATTCTCGCACAGGCTCTTTGAGGTTCAAGGACTTTTCTGATTATGATATTTTTGGTTTACTAAGCGCGTTATTTGTGAAGACCGAACCTCTTAGTCATCGTTTTGCGATTAAGGAACTAAACTGGGTTGCTGCTATGGATTCTGAAATAGCTGCCCTTTGTGAAGACATTCACTATTTGTACTTTTTTATCCATAGCTTTCACTAGAGGTTAGCCTTTGCGCTAGATTGATGTTAAAAATGCATTTTTAAATGGCATTCTTGATTCTCCGGTTTACATGGAGCAGCTTGCCGATTATAAATATCCAATGCATCCTGATCATGTTTGTCGCCTATGCAAGGCAATTTATAGGTTGAAACAGGTACCTCATGCTTGGTTTCAACGTTTCAGTACTTTTTGGGTTGGCCTTGACTTTGTGTGAACCTCTGCAGATACCTTTTTATTTATTTTTCTCACATGGTGCCTCTTTTCTGTATTTGCTTATTTATGTTGATGGCATTATTCCTTCCAGGAATGATGGTCATCTCATTCGGAAGTTTTTTGATCGGGTTAATCAAGAATTTAAGATCACCGATCTTAGGACCTTGTAGTATTTCCTGGGTTTGGAGGTTGTTCGTAATTTTGATGGCATGTTTCTTGGGAAAGCTTGTTATGCCAGATATATTTTAAACCTTCATGGAGAATGCATCATCGGTTGCCATTCCTTTTGTGGCTTTCTCGCAGCTTTCAAGTACCACCGACAAACCATTCAGAAATCTCACACTGTATCATTCTTTGGTTGGTGCACTACAGTATTTATCCATCACGTGTACCGATATTTCTTATGATGTGAATACGGTCAGTCAGTTTATGCAAGCTTCTACTGATGACCATTGCCAAGCTGTCACTCAAATTCTAAGTTATGTTCATGGTACAATGCATTATGGTCTTCAGTTTCACAAGAATTCTTCTGTTTTTCCAGTCTTGGGTTATTCTGATGCTGATTGGGCTTGTTGTATTGAGACACGTAGGTCTACTTACGGATATGTCCTTTTCTTAGTGGCAATCTGGTTTCATGGAGTGCTAAGAAACAACCTACGGTCTCTCGCTCCAGTTGAGAATTAGAATACATGGCTATGGCTAATACTGCTTCAGAGTTAGCTTGGTTGATGAATTTTCTTCGGGATTTGCGCATTTCTTCTCATGCACTGCCTATTTTGCTGTGTGATAATAATAGTTCTCTCATTCTTGCTCAGAATCCAGTTTCTCATAAGAGAGCCAAACATATTGATATTGACTACCATTTTGTGCGTGAAATGGTGTCTTCTAGCAAGCTCAATGTTGCTTATGTTCCTACAGATCAACAGCTTACTGACATCTTTACAAAGGGTTTACTTCGTCCACAATTTAAGTTCCTTCGGTCCAAGCTTTTCGTTGTGACCAGTCTCACGCTTCGCTTGAGGGGGGTAATAGAATTATAGATCAATTAGAATCAGGTTGAGAAAGTAAATATTCGTTTGATTAGGTTTTGTACATATCATTTTCCATATCTGATTCTACCTAGTATACCCTTTGTACGAACTATATATATATATATATATATGAATACACACAACCACAATTATTTGTGGGTTTTACATTCTATCAAGAACCAAAGCATGCGAACTTCAATAAGAACCCAAGCTTTTCAACAATGGTATGCATCCCGACTTTGGAATCTCTAATCTTTTATTTGAGTTGGTAGACAACTTAAGACACCATGGTTATGGAAAAAACCTAACTAGAAAACCATAATAAGGACAAAAAAATTTATGTTGGGAAAGTGAGTATGTTGGGGGTGATAGACTAATTAAATTTTGACACGTGGTAAGTGAGTGAATAAAAAATAGAAAATATGTAAAACTAACTTTTGACCCCACTCACTTACCACATGTCAAAATTTATTCAGGAAATTCAGGAAATATGAGTTAGCATTAGATCTGGGAGAAGAGACTGAAATTGGGAAGCATCTTCCTGATCTGGAGAAACAAAAGGTAATGAGAATCTTGCGAGTCATAAGGACACATTTGCATGGAGTGTACAGAACATGAGGAGAGTTAACCCAGAAATCACTACACATTCCTTGAACATTAGTGATTTAGATAAATGGGTCGAACAGAAGAAACAAAGTTTCGCTAGTGATAAGCAGAAAGCAATCGAAGAAGAAGTCACAACTTTGCTTCAAGCTGGTACACTGAGGGAGGTAACATATCCAAAGTGGTTAGCGAACCAAGTGATGGAGAATGTGCATAAACTTCACTGATTTAAACAAGGCATGCCCAAATGATTGTTATCCTTTTCCTAAGATCGATCATCTAGTCGAAGTGATAGCAGGGTACGAAGTCCTAGCCTTTTTGAATGCATATAAAGGATACCACCAAATACTGATGAATCCTGAAGATGCGAAGAAGACGGAATTCATAACAAGATTTATTTTTATTTTAAAATAATGGTGGAGAAGCCAAGAAGAGGGGTGGTGCTTTATTTTTTAAAAAATTAAAATTAAAATCCAGCCCTAAAGTTGTCAAACCTTTAAAAACTAAAATATTTTTTAAGTGATCAATTATGCCCTTTAATAGATGAAAATATAAATAAGCCTCAATTATTTTGGTTTCGTCAAGATTTAACACCCAAGAAGACGCCAGTCATAAAAAAAGAAAAAATGCTAATATAACTCTGCGCAGAAAAGCTACATTTTGACATAAGTACCAATATAACCCTCCGGTTTACGAAAGTGCCAATATGACAGTAAATAATCAATGAAAGTGCAAAACTAAACAATCCGACAATTTTTGAAAAAAAAATCTATGAAATGAGTCTTTTACCCCTATGGAAAAAAAAGAGAAAGGTGAAATGATTATTGTGCCCCCTGATTTTGTCTTCCCCTAAACCCTAAAGGCCTACAATCGCGCCCTTATTTTCTCTTTCTTCTTCTCTTCTTCCCCTTCACTCTTTTCTCCATCCTTTACTTCCTACACCCACCACCGCTTCCATTTTCATCACATGTCCCACACCGACCCACATCACCCTTTCCCCTAAACCCATGCTGACCCACCCTCTTCAATTTTCATCACCTCTCCCATGCCTACCCACATCACCTCTTCTTATAATCCCAACCTGAACCACCGTTTCTTGACTCGGGCTGAATAAATTGATGTAGTGGTGTGAGAAAAATAGTGATGTGGTCCATATGGATGGTGGTGAGCGGGCGAAGGTTCACTAACGAGCAGGACCGGAGTCAAGCTGCCGGAGCTTCAGTGACGAGCGGGGTAGTTGCAAGAGGTCAGATCTTAAGTGAAGAGCAGGGTAGTGGCAAGAGGTCAGAGCTTCAATAGTAAGAGAGTGGATGCGAAAGGCAGTCGAAGGTTTAGTGATGAGCGAGCGGTAGTGATAAGCGGCTGGAGCTTTAGTGGCGAGCAAGCAGTGGTGGAAAATGGCAGTTCGAGTAGGTGGTGGCGAGGCTAGCTGGAGAGGGAGCCGGATAGAGAGAGAGAGAGAGAGCGTATTCTAGCGAGCTGGCGGGAGTGGGAGCGTTTGCTAGCAAGATGGGTGGAGAGAAGGAGGGTAAAATTGTCCTCAATATTTCAGGTTTTGACCGAGGGGCTCTATTTAAGTCTGGTCAACGTCGTCCTTGTCAAGGTCAACATCGGAAAATGTCTGAGAGGGTTATATTGCCACTTTCATAAAAACTTAGGGTTGTTTTTTTACTTTCAAAAACTTAAGGGTTATACTAACACTTTCTCAAGTATATAGGGTTATATTGGTATATATTAATAGAATTTAATTGTTAAACACTACTTCAGTTGACTTTCAAAAATTAAAATGTGCCAATTTTTCTGGGACGGAGGGAGTATATTTTTAAATAAATATTATTTTTCTATAATTATATAATATTAATATTAATGTTATAATTTAACTTAATTAAATTTATGACAAAAAATTGATTTTATGCGTAAAAACTAATAGTATTATAATTTTACTTTTCGAGTTGTGCATGGGTGAAATATTAATAAAATTAATATTTTTATAATTTTCAGTAAAAAAAGTATTTCATAAATATTATTATACTATAAGTGTCAGCCAAACAAATTATATATTTTATCACTGTCCTACCCAAATGAAAAGGTAGTATGTGAAATTTTAATTTGGTTCTGATGCTTTTGATGGAGGTGGTGATATATAGATGTAATATGGTTCTCAATGTTAAATAATCAATATTTGATTTATTAAATATAATTATTTTGTTAGAAAATATTTATGTAATATTTTGGATTTGCATTGATTTTCTATTTTTAAAATAATATCCTCTAGATGTCCATTCTTAAAAGATTTACGTATGTGATTTTTTTCAACATCATTATTAGAAAATTTTTAAATAAAATGAATTGCGTATTTTTAAATCAATTTGTCGCATGTGATATGAAATTAAAAAATGTAAAGATGGCAACATGTATATAAAATATTTACGACAAATTATAAATAAATTTACATATTTTTTTAATCACTTACAACATATTAATAAATTAGATGAACTACATATTTTCTATTAATTTTTTTTATATGAACTAGATATGAAAATAATTCATGAAATACTTTCATATTTTTTAGCAGATTTGATAATGTGAAATAATTCATACTTATTTATGATATTTTATAAATAATACTATAAATTAAAAAATTTCCCGAGTGTGAACCAAACAATATCAAAGAGAATGTGAAAGAATTTGATTCTCATTCCACAATTGAATCAAGCAAATTTTTAAAAATAGAATTTTTCTTTTCTTTTCCTTCCCTTTCCCTGTTTGAACCAAACAGCCCCTAAATCTGGCTTGGTTTTGTTATGGAAAGGGAATCAAATTTTCTCTCATTTACTTTGTTTACCGTTTGGTTCATATTAATGAAACTATTATTAATTTCTAACATTATTTATAAAATAATATATATATATATATATATATATATATATAAAAGTGTAAATTATTTCACATGATCAAATCTACTAAAAAATATATAATTATTTCAAGAATTATTGTCACATGTAGCTCAAATAAAAACTATTTAATTTATGATATTCACCAACACATATATACATTTCTAATAAAATAGTTAAAATTTATAATATAATAATATTTATATTAAAATATAAAATTATTATTTATAATAGAATACAAAATAATAAAATAAATATTTATATAAGAAAATAACATATTTATATTAAAATATTGTAACCATTATTTAAAGTATAAATTTTGAAATCATATTATTTTTTATGAAAATAATATTAATATTCGACCAATATAAAACTCAAAAATTATAATTATAATATTATTTTTACGTATAATATTAGTTTAGTTGTCTTAAATTTTTTAACTTGTAGTATAAAATTACTTCTTAATTTATTAATATTTATATATAGAATTATTAAATATTAGTATTTATATAAAAATAATATGTTTGTTATATAATAATATAAATATTATTCAATGTATAAATTTAAAAATAGTTTTTTTATAAAATAAGTTCATATGAAATTATAGTTTTATTTAAGTTTAACTCATATACAAATTGAAAAATAAAATAATAATATTTTTATTGAAATGATGATCATAGTTGTGTAATTTTTATTTTGATAATAAATATATAGTTTAATCTTGTCTTGGAGCAGAGAAAACAGAGCTCATAGGTCGCTTGACAATGGACGACCACAGGAAAAGTGATGGTTTTATGGAATGCTAGAAAGAGGTGGAGAATACGTAAAATGAATGATTTAAAAAGTTGGGGATTCTCAATTTCAGGGTAAAACTAGAGTATTGCGTTACCTGGGAGAATTGTAAAACTAAAAATAGGTAAAGAGAATGACAAAAAAATTAAACCAAACACTAACTAGAAGAATGAAGATCTCAAATTCTCTTTCCATTTCTAGATTCATCATAACTAAACGCCCCTAAATATATTCAGTCAAACATTTTTTTTTAATACTGTGCTAAAAGAGATTCTTCGCATTTTGGTGTGGAGGGATTTTTTTCACCAAAAATGAAAATAAAATCCTGTGCACTATCTAGTGGTAGTACAATTGTTTAAAAGGTACTGAAAAGGAGAAAAGAGATGCCTCAACAGGCAAATCCGGCAAATCCTGATCGAGGTACTAGCTATTAGTCAGTTGGCCTGGACTCTGTTTGTTTGTCGATGACTCGACTTTCTCAAATTCTTTCTTGAAAGCCACATTTTCCCGCAGAGCACAGTAGTTTGGGGATGTCGGTTCAGTTGGAAGCTGGGAATATTGGAATTCATGCTTTCGGAACGAATCCTTTTTCCTCATTTCACTGTCACTTTTCGTAGTATTTGAAGATCTCTCACCACGAATCCCAACTTATATACGCATCTGTTTCCAAGATATACATCTGCTCTTTTCCCAGCTTTATTTTACCAGCCTTTATTTATTTTTAATAATTAATCGGGTTTATAAGTTTTCCGACCATTTTCTATTAAAAATCAATCGTTGCAGAAAATGGTTTACATCAAGCGATGCGTGAAAACTTACATTCAAGTGTTGCCCGACAGCTTACATCCAAGTGTTGTCCGAAAGCTTACATCCAAGTGATGCTCAAAGGCTTACATTTGAGGTACTAAGTAGATATTACAGCTATAAACTAAGGTCCCAAGTGGCTAAAACAGAGATACACAAAGGCACTAGTGGATAATACATTACTAAGCAAAGGTCAATGTTGCAACAAAGAAGGGCATATTAAGGATAAGTGGTTATCATTGCGAGCCAGTCACATTAATGCGACTCGAGACTACCATCAGGAGCAAATACAATGAAGTATCAAATAGACGAACACAATTAGAGTGCGTAGAATTATTACTAACTCTACCCCAAAAGCTTAAATCTAATGGACCAAAGTCTACAAATTTGATTTAAATTCTCAGATAGAACAGTATCACCCAAAATCAGTTTATATAATGATTTTGACTTAGATTTCTCCTAACCGTCTCTTTGGATATCAAATTTGAAGTCAGTCAACTTTTATCAGACTCAGGTTGTCCAAAAAATAAGTATTGACAGATATAATTCCTACCCGATACTTAAATCAAAAAAATATTTTAATTCAGAGCCCTTTTTTAAAGTAAACTGAATAGAAAAAAGACAGCAAAAATAGCATCCCACCCAGAAAAATTAAAGGTTATAGAACCATAAAAAATAAAATAAAAAAATAACCCCTCCTATCATCCAAATCTCTGAAAAATCCAAAAAAGCATCATCCAAATCTGAAATTTTTACCATTTATTTGCCGCCTTCGCGTGGAGTGTATCGGTATAAATGGAGTCATCACTCCACTAAAAAAAGCCGAAGAAACCCAACTGCAACAACAACAACAAAAAGACCTCGCCATTGGACCTGGACTCGTGCTTGACTCGGACTGAGTCAGACCGAGTGTAATCTGACTCAGCTCATCTTCTTAGATCTGCACTGGAACCATTGTGCTCGGACGTCGTGAAAATCCACTGGGCTCGAACTCCGTGAAAGTCATCGGGGCTCGGATACTGTGGAAAGCCATCGAGCTATGGACGTTGTGGCACTCGCCGCCGTTGACTTTCGAGCTGACCCGGACTGTGGAAGCCACCGAAAAGGGCTCCGAGAAGACACTGTAGGGTAGCAGCTCTGTGATGGGGCGTGGTAGCTCTGTGGTGGCACCCGACCTATTGAACCGGAGCTCCTGACCCATTGAACGCCACGGGCAAAGGTCGTACGCCATAGTTGGTGAAGGATTTTTTCAGGGAAGAGATGAGAGATAGGGTTTGGGGGATTGGGGATGCTGGGAATGGGTTGGGGGCCCCACCTAGAGTGGTGGTGGGCGGGCGGCGGCCCCTCCCTTAGTTAGGGTTTGTTAGGGTTTCTAGAGAGAAGTGGGAGAAAATTATTTTAGAGAGGGAAAGGGGATTTACTAGCCTTTGTTACAAAGGGAAAATGATGAGTTTAATGTTGGGGGATGAAACTTCAATTTGAATTTTGTTGTTTCAAACAACTGTTAAATTTAAACTTCTGAATAAACGGTACTCCCTCCGGTCCATTGTGACTGGAAGTTTTTTCATGACATCGATAACTTTTGTTGTATGCAACAACGGATATCGTGTGAGATATTTTTGAATTCTCCGTAACGTGTAGTTTCTACGAAGTAAATTTTATAGTCCATTATTGTACGTAACTAAAGTTATCGGTAGTCAAACAAACTTGAAAAAAATGTTAGAAAAAGTGAGACATAAACAGGGGACCAGATGTAGTAGTGCACATGCAAAGATGCCATTGGGTGGGTCTGACAAGGTTTATAAATGATTTACAAATAAGTTAGAGTTTTTAATGTTTAGTAAACTACTGAAAGGTGAGGTCTAAGAAAATGTGATCTAGACTATCAATAAGGTTATGGATATGTCAAGAATTATTTTTGAAAAATGGGGTTCAGTTTGTAATTAATGAAAAATTAAGTACTTATCAACAAAATGAATTTTAATTTTTTAATATTTTTTCCTTTTTTTCCCAGATCTGGCGACAGTTTTCTCTCCTTCTTCATTGTCTTCTCTGCGTTTTCTCTCTTTTTCTTCACCTCTTCTCCGTCTTTTCTCCCGTTCTTTGCCATCGTGTTTTTTCTTTTTGGTTTCATGCTTGTATTTCGGCATTGTTCCATTGATTGTTGCAGCATATGAAGTATTTTTTTTGGTGTTGGATTGATTTTAGGATTTTATTTTTCATTTGTATTATTAGTCAGTTTTTGTTGAGGATTTTGATTTGTTTTTCGTTCGATTGCTCGCATGCTGGATATGCATAATTTTTCTATGAATTGAGTTGTTGTACGCGTTTTTCTCATATGTGTTTTTGAATTCTCCTTTTGTTGTTACAGTAAACTTGTCGATTGTTCGTCTTGAATTACAAGTTGCATATGTTTATTTATATGCTGCAGTTCTTTAGTATTCAATGTGTACATGTTAGTTTTACTGTGAATGACTTTATATTTTTATTCGTTGTCGATTTTATGTTTTGAATTACGAGCTGCATTTGTTTACTAATATGTTGCATTTATTAGTATTGTGTGTGTATTTGTTAGTTATAATGTGTATCACTTTTTATTTCCATTTGTTGTTCATTTTGAATTAGGAATTGCATATGTTTACTTGTATGTTGCAAGTATTAGTATCCTGCATGTACTTATTAGTTATTCTGTGAATGAATTTTTATTTTCATTCATTGTTGATTCTTCTTCTTTGAATAACGACATGCATCTGTTTGCTTATATGTTGCATTTGTTAATATCCAATGTGTACTTGTTAGTTGTATTGTGTATAACTTTTATTTTTATTTGTTGTTGATTGTCTGTTTTAAATTAGGAATTTTACATATTTGCTTATATATTGAAACCGTTGGTGTCCAATGTGTATGACTTTTTACAAAGGTTGGATATGAAATTGAAGTGGTTATAACCTTTAAAGAATCAAAAACTAGTAATCATTGAACTCCACAAGACATTCCAGCATGATGAAGATTCAAATGAAGATGACACTGAACTCGAGAAAATCGAAGATGATTTGGCCTTTTAGATTAAATAATTGATTCACTGTATTAAAGATTGTTAGTTAATCTAGATAGGAATACTGTTGTAATTGTAAGTTCCCTAATGCAAGAAATTATGTGACCAACACCTGTAGTATTTATCCCGTAACGTCCATTTTGTTTAGATGATTTAAAAATAATAATCATTCATAGTTGCTGGATAAAATGCCTACATCGATTACAATAAGTGGAATCGACATCCAACCCAGTTAGCAACTAACAATAACTAATTTATTGCAAGGATATCTAAATTACATGTCAACTAGACTAATCGTTTGTTACATATTAGAAATCCAATAAAGCCTATTATATCACCATTGGGATATTACTCACTTTTGGCAAAAACCATGATCACTGGGCAGAGATGAGCGTATCACAAATCAATCACCTGGCCAAATATGTATCTTCAATAGCTGCAACACCACTTGATCCAAAGCATGATCTATGTTGTTCAAGCTATAAACACCTTGAAAAATATAAATCGAAAGCATCCAAATTAATGGAAAACCTAATACAAAAACAAGAACAAAATTACGAAAATGCAATGTGCACAACTATATCGAGAATAAAACATCGGTGCAAAAAACTAAATCGAGTGATCATCTCGAACACAATAATTTAGGTCGAAGAACAATAATAATGTGTGGAGACAGATCCATAATTACTCAATAATATAAACAATCTCAGAATTTTAATTTACAAATTATTGTTTCCCCATCTCCCCATGATGGGAAGATGGGGAAAATTGAAGATAAATGTACGAATTTTTTAGAGAGGGCATAAAGAGAGAATGGTGGCTTTCTAAGGAATTGATCCTTGTTTCTTTACAACCATTTTGGTTTGTAAATTCAAGAGGAACAATCTCTAAAAATCACAATCTATTATAACTATATCATCTTTTTTTTTCTATTTTTCCCCAGATGTTGAGAGTTCCTCTCGTGTTTGAAACTGACAAAATTTGTGTATTTTTTTATACAAATTATGCAATGTTTTACATGTATTGCTTCACGCCGGCAAGATTTTGTGTGGCCTCTCTTTGATTTTAATCGGGGAAATTTGCTCCTGTATTTGGAAACTATCACATGCTTTGATGAATTAATACATATTGTAAGGTATTAAATGCAGTCTATTTTTAAAATATATAAGAAATTATGTAAAAAGAATACTAATTTTTGGCTTATACATGCATGTTTTAACAAAATTGAAACGATTCACAAGGTAACTTATAGACTACCTCCTGGAAAGTTTTGCTACTCGTAAAAGGAGTTGACAATTTAAATCAGATGCGTGTTTTTATTTAAACAGTACATGTTGTAAAGTAATCAATGTACGATTAATATGAAAATTTTAAATTGTCAAATTTTAGTCTCCTGTTTTGTGTAACATATAATATATACTAGTTGTAGGCTAATATATCCATGTTTTAATAAAATAGAAACAATTCATAACTAAACTTATACACTACCTCCTAGCAAATTTTCATAATTCATATTTAAAGGTTTAAAACAAATGTGTATTTTAATACAAACGATACGTATTATAAGCTAACATATGCATAGTCTATAAAAAATCCAAGCAGCATCTACTTTGTTTTGCTAATGTTCGCCACATTTTTTTTACATGTTCATATCACAGATTCACTACTTTAGAGATTTCATTCGTGTAAAATTCTACAACAAAACCTCCATAATTGTGGTAGTTACCTTATTCAGTATAGTTCGGAATTGAATGATGTATATGATGTGAATTTTCATTTGATTCGAATTGAATTTCATTTGGACACAAAGGCTACGTGAATTTTTGTTGATTTTTTACTTTTGATTATGTTTTCGTCATTGAGAATCTTAACATCTTGTACCCCATATTCGTAATTGGATACCGGCCTTTCCAACGGAGAATTGAATGTTAGAGGATTAAGGAAGTGGCAAAGAAACGGAGAAGAAGAAGGAATGGTAGGCAAGACAGGGGGGAAAAGAAAGTGAAGAAGGAGGAGGAGGAGAAGGTAGAAACCTGGCCCAATCCAATTTCTTTTCCTTCCCAAATTTATCAAATTGCAAATTCTATCAATAACTTATGAACATGCCACCTGTCAGAGAACCCCTTCCTAATGAAACAAGCTTATTTTAGAAGCATGAATAATTTTTAGAGCAAAAGTAGAAGATTATCTCCCCAACTTTTTAAATAAGTTAGAATAAGCCAGTTTCATTAATAAGAACAATTCCATCAAACATACTCATAGTGTTTCATGAATTTAACAAAATTTGTTATTATTTTAATTAGAATTCCTTAGAGTTGGTGCCAAAAAACCGATACATACAATACCAATGCCTTAGTGTTAATAGGGATAAAAAAGTATTCTAGTTCACCACTTCACATGGACACCTCCGAGACCGAAAAACCGATCTTATAGAACTTAAAAATCGATGCTAATGGAAGATTCATACTCCATCTGTGTCATGAAAATTGGAGTTTCTCCTGCGATGTTCAAGATAATTATAAAGGAAAATAGGAACGTGGTTCACCAATTTGGCTACGTCTGCAAACTGACACAATTTTTATTAGACACAAAGTTGGTGGATTTCTCATACCAGAACGGGCGTCTGAAAACCCACCCATATAGACACAAACATAGACAAGATTATACATCGTTCTCTCCCAATATGTAAATAGTAACAGAATATGACTTCCTACATTAAGTCATAACTCGATAATGGAATATTAACCTTCCATTCACAGAAAAACATAATCAATAAAAGATTCAGTTAAAACTCTGGTACATTTACTTTTGATATAACATTATAGAAGAGCCGATGTGATGGAGAACAATTATGAAATAAGTATGGATATTTTGGAAAAGTTGTGTGCAGAGTCTCAATGTTTTTAAAGTTAAAAAGTACATTGCATGAATTTGACAATATATTCTTTGTCAATATGGATAATTTTCTAAGTATATCATTTTAGTTGGAATGGACGAAAAAAAATGGTATTTTTTGTAGGATGAAGAGAGTGTATATATATGACTCCCCTTATCTAATTTCAAACTGCACACTTTTACTTTCGTCAGTTTACTTGAAAAAAAAAATTTGATCTTTAATATCTTTCATTAATGATAATTAAAACTTGTGAAAAGTTGGTATTTTGAAAATATAGTTACAACAAATTTAACAAAATATCACACAATAGTATTTATACGTATGCATCATTCAATTATATAGTCAAAGTTAAGAAATTTTAACTAAATGAATAGTTAAATTATAGTTTAAATTGGAACACAGGGGGGTAGTGGTTTTGATATGAACCTCCTTCGAAGACTCTGAATTGCGAAATTTTAGATCTTTAACTAAACGAGGGATTTTTGAAACCCTAGTATAGCCGCACAAACTGATCAAAACTAGCTCTCGAGATCTTGAACAACTCGAGAATTGTAAAGCGAACTTGCCCCAATATTAATTCACAAATAAAGGGTTCCTTGTTCACTAACTAGCATGCATGATTAGCTTATAAAGGTATTAATACTTAATTAACCTGCAAGATTAAATCACAATGAAAGTTAATGCTCGCAAGCAATAAACTCGAAAATCTAAATTTTTTATTGATAATAATGTTGTCTAAAAGTTTATAATTTCATGGATGGCATCCCCTATTTATAGGGTATAATTCGGCCAGTACAAATAGAAAGTGAAAAGAATTATGACAGTTTTAAGAATCTAAAAGCATATCTAACTATAATATCTAATTGAAATCTAAATAATGATCATATTCATCCAAGTAAATCAATCCAAATATTGGATAAATTCTTGAATGAATCTATCTTATCTAAATCTACCAATCAAATTTTAATCAAAATAAAACTCCTAAATTACAATATTTCAGAATTAATTCTAAATATGAGCAAACTACCTCATTAAAAAACTAATGGGAAAAGGAGTATAATGTTAAACTACTAAAATAACTAAAATATAATAAATATAATAAATGACATTTTTGACATCTTATCACAGTGTGAAGAATTTTTTTAAAAAACACATAATTAGAAATAACAAAATATTTGGATTTATTTTTATACATTGATAGCTTACTTCTGACATAAATTTGTATACATATCATTTATTTATTAATTTATACATGACAAATTCTTGTTTTAGACCGACTAACTGTTAAATAGGGACATTTTATAATTATTAAGACTAATAAAGTCATTTGATGTTTACTTTTATTTATTGCAATGAGATACATGTAATTATGATATCCTTTTAAAATGAATCAAAACATATAAATAATTAATTTTTAAATAATATGAATGAATATTATAAAAATAATAATAAAATTATTGTATTCAACATTTAACGATTTCTAACTATCTCATATAGTTTTTCTTACATGACTAAACTTTAAATTTTAAATAAATTTTTTAATTTTAAATGTAAAACACAACACGTACAAAAAACTTAATCATAATATTTCAATCATAATATTGCGCAACGCACGATCGTACCCGCTAGTTTCTGTAACTAGTTTGAGAAAATTAGTAGGGTCTTGCTATGCGTTGTGCGGTGTTTTTAATTGGTTAAAAGATTCAGAAAAAAATATATACTTTTTACATATTAATAAGCTAAAAAAATAATTTGTTAAATTTTAAAGTTTAGTAAATTAAGAAGAAAGTATGAATTAAGAAGTGAAATAATAAATTTAATTATAAATTATTTGACAATGAATAAAATAAGAAAATTTTATTCTATAAAATTTTATTCAAATTATTTTTTTGTTTAAAGTAAATATTATTTTTCCTTTTTACCTCTTAAAGTTGTCTTGCGATTCTTCATGAGTAAGGGAATAATAATCTGGACTAAATCATATTGCGGCCTTTTTTTCTAATATAAATACTACTCCCTTCCTACCATTTCAAGATTCATTTTGGCTTTTAACAATTGACTTTTAATGAAAGCTTGAAAAATATTTATCCTTAATATCTTTCATTAAAGATAATTAAAAATTATGAAAAATTGATATTTTAAAAATATATGTTATAACGAATCTAGCAATGTATCACACAATTGCATTTAAATTCATATACCTATTCAATTTTATTCTTAAAGTTAGAATGTTTTGAGTAAATGAATAGTTAAATTGCAGGTTGAAATGAGATGTGGGGAGCATATACTATTATGAAATTTAAAGTTTTCGTAGTGCCAAACAAAAGATACTACTAAGCAGAACCCACCTCCACAATTTCTAGGATAACATTTCAAGAAACAATTTGCAAGTATATGAAGTAAATAACATATAAATACCACAATGATAAAGTATACCCTTCTAGCCGTGCAATAAATAATTTATTTGATTGATATGTTTTCTGCAGCGAAATAAATGTATACAGGCATGTGATAATTTTAATGATCTATTTTTTATTTCGAGTCTTGTTATTTTAAATTATTTTTCTCTTGTATGATTATTGTCATTCATTCCACTCAATTTCTTGCACGCATTTTCTCTTTTCTTAGCTGCCGTCTTTATAGTTTACGGGAAAAATGTTTATTTAGATATTTTTGTACAGTATATTATCAATCCTTAACATTTATTATATCTTAAAATGTAGGGTGAATTAATATACAGCGAACTTTTCTTAAATTTTGAAATGAATAAAAAATCAATGTAATAAAGAATATATAGTATTTGTTACAAAATGTGGGGAAACAATTTATTGAAATAATTAATCAATGTTTCTCTATGCTGCTTTCGCCTTTCAATTCAGTATTTGCTCAAAAGTAGAGGTGTCAATTGGGTGGGATTGGCAAGAAATGAGATGTAAAATTAAAAAATAGATAGTTAACGGGATCGGGTATTAAATACCCATTAGTTTTTGGGATTGAGTGGGATGGGAAATGATTATATTAATGGAAAATTTTGATCCCAATGGGTCCCAAATTATGTAAACTCAATGGGAACCCAACAAATAC
>JAULKJ010008487.1:0-17954 GCA_032355405.1 Rubia balearica
ATTGCATTGGGCTGGCATCCATTCACAGATGATCTCCTGGTTCGGATGACATCATTTTCATCCAGGTATGCAATCTGTCTAGGAACAAGTTTTCCCAATTCCACCTCAACCAACACCCTTGCAAACTTCAGTCTCTCCAAGTATTTTGTGGCTTTATCTAATTTTAGTGGGGTTCCTACCGGGCTCAGTATAGTGCACAAGATTTTTGGCTTCAGTATACAACATCAAGCTTTGGCAGTTTCAGCCAGACAGGAATCTTGTTAGGCATCTCCATGTCCATGTTTTTTTACCATTTATGGATGAGTACAGGTTTATTGTCAAACAAGATTACACCATTTTCCAGGATCTGATCTACTTCTATTTTCAGTCCAAATTTAACAAGGAATATACCATGCTTAGCCATCCAAACCTTTAATACACCGTGTTGTTTCCAAATTTATCTGAAAACCCCGTTTATTACAGAGAACGGTGTGAAAGCACCAAGAATTTTACATACCACTGTTGTCTCCCAATTCCTAACACTCTCATCTACATCCTCTTTTTCAATCTTACCCATGACAATCCCCCCAACTTCAACTGGTTTATAGTATTTTACCTCGTGTTGGTCTTTGTCTTCAAATAATAATGTCCAAGGTTGGACCTCCTCATCCTCCTTTCTATCTCCCCATCGGACTTTCTCCCCCTCTGTCTTCATAGTCGGCGGCGAGATTGTGTTCTCAGAAATATTGACCTTCATCGGTGTCATCATGAGTTCTTCATCAATCATCACTGTTCCCCGCATTTGCTCGCTGGAAAATTCCCCTATATCCTGAGTCTCTAGTTCCTCCAATATGGTCTCCATTCCCTGGACATGTGTTTGTTGCTTTGCCACAGAGTAATCATGTGTAATGAGTTTACCTTGTTTTTGCTATGAACCATAGATGACCCTCTTTTCTTGGACCTTCTTCTTCCCACCGGACTTGCCCATGGAGGAGGCAGATTCAGAGAATCACCAAAGCTGGTGTGAAGAAAAATGAAGAAGAAGAAGAGGACACATAGTAAATCGCCCCTTCAATCGCCTTTCAATCAATTAGAGACTTTGTGAAAGTGAGGTTGGTTGAAAGAACATTAAATCCAAAAAAACTACACCACATGATTTTACCAATCAAAAACCAAAATTTTATTTGGGAAACCCTAATTTTGTTTGTGGACGAGGGACAACTATGGGCGGCCGTGGTCATAACCAGTTTTGCTCAAATCTAACTTATAGTTCTAATGAACTAAGGATGGCTCCCTCAAACCAACAGTCTAACCGAATTCAAAGGAAGTTAGTTTCTTCTTTGTCGAATACAGTTTCTTCTAAAACTTCTACGTAGTTTAATTGTTATGAATGAGGCCATTTACGATCCAACTGCTCTCATTCTTGAATCATGAAGACATTGGAGGAAGGAGATGACACAGATGGATATGCGGATAGGCCTGCAATTTATGAAGTGAAGAAGAAGTTGATAAAGATATCATCATTGTTGATCAAGGTGAGCAAAACCCTGAAGCACAAGGTAATTTTGCATCATTAAGGCTTCTCAATTCTCAAGTAGCCTAATTTTAAGTACAACATTCTAATATCTTCCATACTCGTTGCCTTGTTAAAGATAAGAATTGCTTACTGATTATAGATGGAAGATCATGTGTTAATAATGTTTCAAATATTTTAGTAAAGTCGTTAGCATTTCTTTTTACTCAACATTCAGCTTTATATAAAATTATTTGGTTAAATGGTTGTGGTGTACTTATGGTTACTAAACAATGTATGATTAACTTTACAATTAAAAAATACCATGATTCTGTCATTTGTAATGATATACCCATGGATGCTAGTCATATTTTGTTGGGAAAACCTTGGAAATTTAGCAGGAAATTAATCCACAGTTGCTTCAAAAATAAAATTATTGTGATCAAGGATAGGGACAGGTTTACCTTGAATCCTCTTTCTCCTCTAGAAATTTTAAAGGGTCAAAAGCGCATGAAATTTGACAAAGACAGAGTGATGTCCGAATCAGCTCTGAATGGACCATGTCACCTTTGGCATGGGGCGTGTCATCTAATATGCCTCCTGCATTATCTTAGGAATAAACCAAGTCAAATTTGGCACAGACTGTGTCAAACTCTAAGTCGGCCGCACCAAACCCTAAGTTGACCAAGGATCTAGGTAAGTTGTCTAAAAACCTTATATTCACACCCTACTCCATTACCTTATATCTTTATAATGCGTTATTAATTACCTTGTGATTCTAATATTTGTATTCATGATTTTGTGAAGGATGTGAATCGTGCTATATATAATAAGCCTTTTGTCTTAGTTTCTCTTTTTAAGAAGACTTATCTTCCTACACGTTTTGCTAAGTTGTTACAGGATTCTGGAGATTTCTTTCTTGAGGAACTCCCTTGTGGGTTACTTCCAATTCGAGGTATAGTACACCAAATCGGCTTGGTTCCAGGATCTATGCTCCCTAATTGACCTACTTACAAAGAAAATCCAGATGAAACAATGGACTTACAAAGGCAAGACAAAGGTCTTCGTGAAAAGGGGTATGTACGTGAATCTTTAAGTCCTTATGTTGTACGTGAATCTTTAAGTCCTTGTGTTATACTTGTCATTTTAGTTCCTAGGAAAGATAAAACATGGAAAATATGTATTAATTGTCATGAAATTAACAAGATAACTATTAAGTATCGACATCTTATACATAGGTTAGGTGATATGCTTGAAGATCTACAGGGTTCTGTGATTTATACTAAGATTGATATAACTCAAAATTATCATCAGATTCATGTTACGACTAAGTTTAGATTGTATGAATGGATCATTTTGCCTTTTCATTTAACTAATCCTTGTAGTACATTTATGTGGTCGATGAATCATGTCTTAACAAAGTTTATTGGTCGGTTTTTTATGGTTTACTCTGATGGTATTTTGATCTATTATAAATTGATTAATGAACATGTGGAGCAGGTTAAAAAAATTTCCTACTTGTTAATTGTGGATTTATTGTATCTAAATATGGAATTAGGGTTGATGAATCCAAGATCGAAGCCATCAAATTGTCGCCAACCCCTACAAATGCCAATTAGTCACATTCTTTCCATAATTTAGCTAGTTTTTATTAAAGATCTGTGCATTATTTCTCACCTATTGCTGCACATTTAAATGAACTAGTTAAAAATTTTGAGTGGTGTGAGCGGTTATGTAATTTGTTCTTTGTTTACCTAGTTTTGATCGTACTTTTTAGATTCATTGTGATGCATCAGGCATCGGAATTTTTATTGTTTTTATGTAAGAGAATTAACCTATAGCTTACATTAGTGAAAAACTTAAAGGAAGTGCTCTTAACTACCTCATCCATGACAAGGAAGTTTATGTTGTTGTGAGGGCCTTAGAAACGTGGAAACACTATTTTCTTCCTTGTCAGTTTTTTATTCACACTGATTATGAGTTGTTAAAGTATTTGAAGATTCAGGTGATGTTAAATAAGTGTAATGCTAAATGGGTTAACTTATGGAAACTTTTCCATATGCTCCTTTTTTTAAATATAATTAAGACCACCTAAGTGGGGAGAATTAATAGGCACCCCGAACCTTTAAATGAAAGGAAAAAATTGTGTTTGTGCATACAAAATGTTCAAACTGTTGAACGATTCCTATCAATTTCTATTCTAAGACAATAACATTGTCTTCTAAAGAGAACCATAATTGTAAAGTGCTCCCAAGTATAGCGAACTCCACCCCCCGTGTTGAATGCTACCTTGGCCGGACTTCAGCACTATTGATGTCCTTGAAAAAATCATAAATTAACTATACATGAAGATTTAATTAAATTTGAAACCTCTCCGCCAGCGTTATCCAATATTTTGCATCACTTGTCCACGGTCGGGGTTTAAGTACTCCCATGTTCTGAAATTTGGAAGTCCAATCTTATCAAGTTGTAGTTGTCCTTTTCCTTTTGAGTGAGCTCTTGAGTTGAACCATAACCTTCCATGGATAATCTTGCATCTTTTAGAAAGCAGGTCCGCCAGTTAATTTCCTTCCCTCAAACAAAAATGAGAGCATCAGATAAGGGTTGCATTTCTAACAAATCCTGGTATATGTTTTAGGCACCTTTTTAGGGAATTTAATGGCCTGAATGGCCATTTTACAATTGGTTTCCACACTCAGATTTTGAATAGGTATATTCAGCTAATTCACAATTTGGAGACCGAGCATAATGGCAATTAATGGCAATTTTCAAGCTTCCAGCTTAGTCTTGTCATTCCTAACTACGGAAAATAATCCACTCAACTATGAGTTGGATTTCCATGAGCCATCCATGTTGCTTTTATATATACCATTAAATGGTTTATCCCATTTTGTCAAAGTAATCTTGCTCTAATTCTTACTAAAATATGGCACAGTTCAAGATTGAATCCAGCATTGATACTTTAATCTTGTTTGCTTAAGGGAGGAGGCTGTCAGAGAAGCTTTCATTAGTTCCCCAACTTCCTTCCAAACTGCAGCTGTCGAGATATTGACCTTATCAGTCAATTTTGTATTTCTTACAACCCACAGTGCCAAACGTACAAAGATAGGTACAATTTTGATTGATATATCATTTGTGGGATCCAAATTTGTCTTAGAATTATAGTATGCTAATATAGTCCATATGTTATTAAGTATAAGAAAAGTAAAGATAGTGTGGTTGATGTTCTAAGCCTTAGAATGCTTTGCTTACACGTCTTAATTGTGTTATTATTGGCTTTACTTTTATGAAATATTTATATGATAATGATCCTAACTTTTCATCTGTTTATAATGCACGCAAAAATGGTGCTTTTAATAAGTTCTATACGCATGACGGATTCTTGTTTCGTGATAATAAGCTATGTGTTCCTCAATGTTTAATACGTGAATTCTTGGTTCATGGAGCTCATTTTGGGGGATTTATGGATCATTTTGATGCTTTTAAAACATAAAACTTGTTGCATGAACACTTATTTTGGCCAAAGATGGCACTTTTTGTTGATCGGATTTGTGCAGGACTTGTATTGAATGCTTGACGGCTAAGTTGACTACTAAGCTACATGGACTTTACATGTCTTTGTCGGTTCCTACACATCCATGGGTTGATATCTCCATGGACTTAGTCCTTGGTATGCTATGATCTTAATCAGGTAACGATTTTATCTTTGTTGTGGTTGATTGTTTTTCAAAAATTGAACATTTTTTATCTTGTAGGAAAACCGATGATACAAAAGATGAGGAAGATTTATTCTTTAATGAGGTAGTTCGTTTACATGGAACACCTACAAGAATAGTGTCTGATCGTAACATTAAGTTTTTATCCTAATTTTGGAGTATACTATGGCAGAAGTTGTGTTACTAAGTTGTTGTTTTCAACTGCAAGTCACCCACAAACTAATGGGTAAACGAAGGTCACCAATTGTACATTGAACACTCTTTTTTGTGCCACAATGCAATGGAACTTGAGGAATTAGGAAGATTGCATTCCGATAGCAGAGTTTGCTTATAATAGCACTATTCATTCTACTACTTCTTTATCTCCATTTGAAATTGTTTATGGTTTCCTAGCTATTACTCCACTTGATCTTATTCCTGTAAATTTCAAAAATGTTAGGAACCTGACGGAGAAAAGAAGGCTGAATTTTTTAAACAATTACACGACAAGGTTAGGAAAAGGATTGAACCGACAAATGCTCAAAATGCTGAAAAGACAAGCCATGGCCGAAAAGTTTTGATTTTTGAACCAGGTGACTGGGTTTGGCTGCATCTTTGTTAAGAAAGGTTTCCCAATGCTCAGAATTCTAATTTAAGTTCGTGTGGTGATGGTTTTTTTCAATTCCTTGAATGTGTAAATAACAATGCTTGCAAAATTGATTTGCCTGGCGACTATGGTGTTAGTGATACTTTCAATGTTTCTAATTTTTATCAATTTAATTTTGAGGATGATTCAGTTTTGAGGATGAAACCTTTCGACCATAGAGGAATGATAAAAATATCAAGGATAATTAAATAGATAAAGATATTCCAAGTGTTGATAAAACATTCAAAGGTCATGTTTGAGATCCTCTAAGTGATTTGGCTAGTCTGGTGGCTAGGTCAAAGAAGAACTTAGAGATGCATATTTGAATGAATTTATGAAGAATATTCGTGATAAAGATTCAAATATCACAAGGGAGATATGGTGGATTAATATCACTCTTGTCTCCAAGGATTAAACTCATGACGATGAATATAAATGAAGCGTCTTAAAAGAACTTGTGGAACCATATTAAGTGGGTCGGTTCAACAACAGTTTATAGTTTTCTTATTTTATTTTATTTTATTTTGGTCCATGACTAATCACGACCATGTTGGCCCATTTGGTGATGAATTCATGGCCTCATATGAATTCTGGAAGGACTGATTCTAGTTAGATTAGATTTGGAAAGATTAGATAAGGCAATATTCATTCAAGACTTTAGCTTGATGAATTCACCCATATTAGGATTTAATTTAGGTAGTTTAGTTTGATATATTTTAGCTTCTTAAAGTTCATGTAAGTCATTTCAGTTTCTTTCAGGATTTACCTATTCATGTCTACTCAAGGCCGAACTTATCCACTATAAATTGGGGATTGTCTTCAACGTTTTGAATAAAATTTACCAATCAAATACACCATATTTTGAGTTTAAACGCATTGCTTATTCAATATTTTAAACCATTAGGTTTTGTGTTTTCAATTTTGTGCTTAGAACCTAAGGTCTTTGTGTTGAATTAGTGCATGGTTCTTGGAGTAGGTCTTGTGTCACTTAAAATCAAGTTGTGGTCATCTGTAGATTTTTTTGTGTTGTCTTCTTTATTTGAAGAATGTTCTTCGATTCAACCATTGGTGGGTGCTACTAATGATTCCCCATACAGGATGTTCTTAAGGAGATTCATATCAATAATTAAGATCAAGCATATCCTCATATGTTTCTACACTTGACGCGGTCCATGACATTTATTAATCCTATTTCCACAGTGTTTCGATGATAAAAACGTACAATAAAAAATTGGGATTTCTATTCATATTTTTCTAGAAATTAAATTAATGATGCAATATTAATTTTAATATGTTATTAAAATATTTAGTGTCAAGCACGTGCCAAACGATCATGTGCCGAACACGCAAGAAGCACGCACGTATCATCTAAATATGTGCAAAATACATGGAAACCAATTCAAATATAAACTTTAAAAGTGATAAAAAAATTGAATTGCTAAGCATATTTTTATGGAAATTAAAATACTAATGTGAATGAATTTCACACTTATATAAAAAAAATTTAGTGCCAAAAACGTGCAAAAGGATCACAGGTTGAACGCAAAATAAAGACGCACAAAATTTAGCCCAAAAACGGTAACTAACTTACAAGAACTTAGCACTTATACAACTATCACATCAAACATGTCTTCAACTGTTATTTAATTATCCATTTTTTACACTAGTTTAGGATCCTCATCTTCGAACCTAAAATTTAAACACAGACCTGATGAATTATGAGAAGATGGTTACACCTTTGGTCGTTCATCTTTTTGTTCCCTATGTTCTCTGATGGAACCAATTTGAAAACTCACCAACTTTTCTTGTTTTTGTGCCTTAGGATTACGATCAGTGTCTTGTTTGTCCAGTAATACAATGTCATCACGTTTAGAAAGAGTTCTGTTGCTCCTTTTTTCTGCTTCAAGACTCTTCATTTTTCTTGTTTTACCTTTCCCTGGTAATCATCCTCTTTTATTAGTTCATGATTTCCCCGCAACTGGAAACTTCACTGGTGGTGTTGAACTATTCTTCTCAACAGCATTGCTATTCAGATTGGGTGAACAATGGTTATTGTGAGTCGACCTCAAAATGTGGGAGAAAGTTTTATTAGTAATTCCCTTCATGATATCTTCCTCTACATTATCCGATAGAGTGTGCTCATTTTTAGAAGCCAAAAATGATCAGGATCAGTTTCAAGATCATAATCAAGATCAGGCATATCCTTATACGTTTCTTCACTTTCCATGCCTACAATATTTCACACATAGGCACAGTCCAAGACATTCATTAATCCTATTTCCACAGTGTTTCAATGATAATGAATGACAATAAAAAAATGGGATATCTATACATAATTTTCTAGAAAATAAACTAATGATGTAATATTAATTTATTCATTATTAAAATATTCAGTGTCAAACACGTACCAAATGATCATGTGTTAAACACGCGACAAACACACATGTATCAATTTAATACGCATAAAATCAATTCAAATATAAGCCTAAAATGTGGAAATATCATCTAAATTAGCATATTTTTATGGAAATTAAATTACAAAGGTAAATGAAATTCCGCACTTATTTAAAAAAAATTAGTGCCAAACAAGTGCAAAATAGGCACATATCGAATGCAAAAAAAATGCACGAGTCAACTGAATACGTTCAAAATTAATGGAAATTATTAAATAATTAGCCCAAAAAATCATAACTCCCTCAAATGAACTCATCACACCTACGACTATCACATCAAACATGTCTTCAAATATAATTTCATGATCCATTTGTTCTACTAGTTGAGGATCTTCATGTTCGAAACTGAACTTCAAAGGCAGATCAGACGAATTACAAGAAGATGGTTATACCTTTGATGGTTTATTAACCTACCTACCATGTCCCATGATGGAACCAATCTAATATTCACAAGCTTCTCTTACTTTTATGCCTTAAATTTTTTATCAGTGTCTTCTTTGTCCCAAAATACAATGTCGCCGCTTTCAGGAAAAGCATTCCTTCTCCCCTTTTCTAGTTCTAGTCTCTTCTATTTTTGGGGGTTTACCTTTCCCAAGTGATCTTCCTCTTTTTTAGCATGTGATTTTCCCGCAACTGAAAACTTCACCATGGTGTGGAACTATTCTTCTTAACGGGATTCCTATTTAGAATTGGTCAACAACGCTTATCGTTAGTCAAACTCACAATGTGAAACAAAGGTTCATCAGTTATTCCCTTCATGATATCTTCATGTACATTATGCGAGAAAGAGTGCTCACAATCAAAAGCTGGGGAATGAACATGATCAGTTTCTGGATCATAATCAAGATCAAGCATATCCTTATACGTTTCTTAACTTTTCATGCTTACAAAAATCACACACAGACAGAGTCCATGAAATTCATTCATCCGATTCCACAGTGTTTAAATGCTAATAAAAGACAATAAAAATTTGGGATTGCAATACGTATTTTTCTAGAAATTAAATTAATGATGTAATATTAATTTATTAAATATTAAAAACAATTGTGTCAAACACGTGCCAAATGTAAATGTGCCAAACACGCAACAAACACACACGTATCAACTTAATACGAGCAAAATACATGAAATCAATTCAAATATAAGCCTAAATAGAGAAAATTCTTTTGAATTACTATGCATATTTTAAGGAAATTACATTAGTGATGTCAATAATATTCTGAATTTATTTAAAAAATTTATTGCCAAACACTTGCAAAATGATTACATGTCGAACGCACAAGTCAACTGAATGTGTTAAAATGGAATTTAATTTTAAATTTAGCCCATAAAACCACAATTCCCTCACGAGAACTTATCACACCTATAGCTATCAAATCAAACATGCCTTCAACTGTAATTTCATTTATCTTTTTTTTTCTACTAGTTTATGACCTCAAAGGCAAAACAAACGAATTATGAGAAGATGGTTATACCTTTGATGGTTCATCTACCTGTTTCCCATGTCCTGTGATGGAACCAATCTGAAAACTCACAAGCTTCTCTTACTTTTATGCCTTAGAATTTTAATCAGTGTCTTCTTTGTCCAGTAATACAATGCCCCCGCTTCCAGGATGAAATCTCTTCCTCCCTTTTTAAGGCTCCTAGTCTCCTTTATTTTCTGGTTTTACCTTTCCCAGGTGATCTTCCTCTTTTTTAGCACATGATGTTCCCGCATCTGACAACTTCACCGGTGGTGTTTAACTATTCTTCTCAGTGGTATTGCTATTTGAAATGGGTGAACAACATTTTTCTTCAGTCAAATCCACAATGTGGAAGAAATGTTAATCATTAATTCCCTTTGTGATATCTTCCTCTAGATTATCAGAGAAATAGTTCTCACTATTAGAAGTCGAAGAATGATTGGGATCAGTTTCTGGATCATATTCAAGAGCAAGCATTATTTATATGTTTTCACTTTACATGCCTACAAAAATCACATGGACAGAGTTCATGACATACATTAATCCTATTTCCACAGTGTTTCGATGATAATAAATGACAATAAAAATTTGGAATTTAAATGCATTTATTTCTAGAAATTAAATTATTGATGTAATATTAATTTATTCATTATTAAATTATTAAGTGTCAAACACGTGCAAAATGATCATGTGACAAACACGTTACAAACACACTATCAACTTAATATGTACTAAATACATGAAATTAATTAAAATATAAGTCTGATCAGTGGAAAATTAATTTGAATTACTATGCATATTTTTACGGAAATTAAATTACTGATGTAAATTAAATTCTGCACTTATTAAAATTTTAAGTTCCAAACACGTGCAAAATGATCATATGTCGAACACACAACAGCGACGCACAAGTAAACTTAATACGTTTAAAACTAATGCAAATTATTTAAAATTTCAACCCAAAAAACCACAACTCCCTCACAAGAACTCAACACACCTACAGCTATCAAATCAAACATGTCTTCAACTGTAATTTCACTAACCATTTTTCTACTAGTTTATGATCTCAAAGACGGAGACAACGAGTTATGATAAGATGGTTATACCTTTGATGGTTCATTAACTTGTTTCCCATGTCCTCCGATGGAACCAATATGAAAGCCACAAGCTTCTCTTAGAATTTTGATCAATATCTTCTTTGTCCAGTAATACAATGTCATCGCTTACAGGAAGAATTCTCTTTCTCCCTTTTTATAGCTTCTAGTCTCTTTTATTTTTCTGGTTTTACCTCTCCCAGATGATCTTCCTCTTTCTTTAGCACATGATATTCCTGCATGTGACAACTTCACGAGTGGTGTTGAACTATTATTCTCAATGGGATTACTATTCAGAATGGGTGATCAACGCTTCACGTTAGTCGAACCCACAATGTTGAAGAAAGGTTAATCATTAATTCCATTTGTGATATCTTCCTATACATTATCAGAGAAAGATTGTTCACTATTGGAAGCTGGAGAATGATCGGGATCAGTTTCTGGATCACAATTAAGATCAAGCATATCTTTATATATTTCTTCACTTTCCATGCCTACAAAAATCATACACATACTCAGTTCATGACATTCATTAATCCTATTTTCATATTGTCTGGAATATAATAAATGAAAATAAAAATTGGAATTTCAATACAAATATTTCTATAAATTAAATTATTGATTTAATATTAATTTATTCATTATTAAAATATTAAGTGTCAAACACGTGCAAAATGATCATGTGCCAAACACGTTAAAAATACACACGTATCAATTTAATATGTGCAAAATACATAAAATCAATTCAAATATAAGCCTTATTAGTAGAAATTTAATTTCAATTTCTATGCATATTTTTATGGAAATCACGGATGTAAATGAAATTTCACACTTATTAAAAAATTAGTGCCAAACATGGGCAAAATAATCATATGTCGAACGCACAAAAAAGACGCACAAGAAAACTTTATACGTTTAAAATTAATATAAATTAATTAAAATTTTAAACCAAAAAACTACAACTCCCTCACAAGAACAAATCATACCTACGGCTATCACATAAAACATGTCTTCAACAATAATTTCATTATCCATTATTTCTACTAGTTTATCAAAGGCAGAGAGAACGAATTATGAGAAGATGGTCAAACCTTTGATGGTTCATCAACCTGTTTCCCATGTCCTTCGATGGAAACAAAAGTTTCTCTTACTTTTATGCCTTAGAATTTTGATCAGGGTTTTCTTCGTCCAGTAATACAATGCCTCCGCTTTCAGGAAGAATTCTCTTTCTCCCTTTTATAGCTTCTAGTCTCTTCTATTTTGTGGTTTTACCATTCCCAGGTGATCTTCCTCTTTTTTTTTACCACATGATATTCCCGTACCTAACAATTTCACAGGTGGTGTTGAACTATTTTCTTAATGGAATTTCTATTCAGAATGAGTGAAAAACGCCTTTCATTA
This sequence comes from Rubia balearica, assembly GCA_032355405.1. Lineage (NCBI taxonomy): Eukaryota > Viridiplantae > Streptophyta > Magnoliopsida > Gentianales > Rubiaceae > Rubia > Rubia balearica. The sequence goes on from JAULKJ010008487.1 coordinate 12,245, forward strand.
GTCAAGCCCTCAATGTGGAAGAAAGTTTAATCATTAATATTAATTCCCTTTGTGATATCTTCCTCTACAATATCAGAGAAAGAGTGCTCACTATTAGAAGCCGGAAAGTGATCGAGATCAGTTTCATGATCATAATCAATATCAAGCATATCTTTATATGTTTCTTCACTTTCCATGCCTACAAAAATCACACACAGACATAGTTCATGACATTCTTTAATCTTGTTTCCACAGTGTTTCGATGATATTTAATGGCAAAAAAAATTGGAATTTCAATGCATATATTTCTAGAAATTATATTATTGGTGCAATACTAATTTATTCATTATTAAAATATTAAGAATCAAACACGTACAAAATGATCATGTGCCAAACACGTTACAAACAATTAACTTAATATGTGCAAAATATATGAAATCAATTTAAATGTAAGCCTAATTAGTGAAATTTTAATTTGAATTATTATGCATATTTTTATGGAAATCAGATTACAGATGTAAATGAAATTCTGCACTTACTAAAAAAATTTAGTGCCAAGCACGTGCAAAATGATCATATGTCAAACGCACAAGAAAGACACACGAGTAAACTTAATACATTTAAAATTAATTAAAATTTTAACCCGAAAAGCTACGACTCTATCCCAAGAACTCATCACACCTACGGCTATCACATCAAACATGCCTTCAATTGTAGATGCAATAACCATTTTCACTACTAGTCTATGATCTCAAAGACAAAACAAACGAATTATGAGAAGATGGTTATACCTTTGATGGTTCATCAACATGTTTCCCATGTCCTCTGATGAAACCAATCTGAAAACTCACAAGTTTCTCTTACTTTTATGCCTTAGAATTTTGATCAGTGTCTTCTTTGTCCAGTAATACAATGCCTCCGCTTTATGAAATCTCTTTCTCCCTTTTTAAGGCTCCTAGTCTCTTTTATTTTCCAATTTTACCTTTCCCAGGTGATCTTCCTCTTTTTTTAGCACATGATATTCCCGCATCTGACAACTTTACCCGTGATGTTGAACTATTCTTCTCAATGGGATTGTTATTTGGAATGGGTGAATAACTATTTTCGTTAGTTGAACCCACAATGTGGAAAAAGGTTAATCATTAATTTCCTTTGTGATATCTTCCTCTAGATTATCAGCGAAAGAGTACTCACTATTAGAAGAGGAGAGTGATCGGGATCATAATCAAGATCAAGCATATAAAAATCCCACGCAGATACAGTTCATGACATTCATTAATCCTATTTCCACAGTGTTTCGATGACAATAAATGACAATAAAAAATTGGGGTTTCAATGCATGTATTTACAGAAATTGAATTATTGATGTAGTATTAATTTTTTCATTATTAAAATATTAAATGTCAAACAAATGCAAAATGATCATGTGCCAAACACCTTACAAACACGCATGTATCAACTTAATACTTGCAAAATACATGAAATCAATTCAAATGAAAGCCTAATTAGTGGTAATTTAATTTCAATGACTATGCATATTTTTATGAAAATCTGATACGATGGGTGCCCCGTTGGAATGACGGTATTGAAGGCTATGTTGCATTAAAAGAATGTAAAAGTTAAGTATTCCTATATTGGTGTTGGGCCGTCCTGGTTGTTGAAAGTGTTGAAGGAAATGCTACCGGCTGGCAATAGACTATCTAAAACGTTGTATGAGGTGAAAAAGGTGATATATCCAATGGGCATAGATTATGAAAAGATACATGATGGTCGATATTGATGTGTACCTAGGCCCCTAGGTAGATGATCTTAAACTCCTATGGGATCCCGCAATGAGAATGTATGATGGGTTTCACAAGGAGTGGTTTGAATTTAAGGAAATATTGCTTTGCACGATGAATGTATTTCTTGCATATGGAAATTTTTCTAGCTACTCAATAAAAGGTCACAGAGCATGCCCCATTTATTTAGAAGGAATGGATTATTATCAGTTGAGGCACAACAGTAAGACATTGTATCTCGAACACCGTAGGTGGAAAGCCAACTCACTGGTGGAGAAATTAGCTTGTTAGTTTCAATGGCAAGGTAGAGTCAGTGCGCCCTCCTCCCATTTTATCAGATGCACTCATCTCATATATATATTTCATGATTTTTTAATTGACTTTGGCAAGAGGAAGAGGAAACCAAAGGTAACTGGTGGTTGGAAGAAGCGTTCTATTTTTTTAGCTACCATATTGGGCTATCCTTAATGAGGACCTAAGATTGGGGAGTATGAAATCACACGATTCCTACTGTTTGATTCAATAATTTCTTCTTGTTGCAATTCGATCCATCTTTCCAACTCATGTTAAAAACTGCATTACCTGACCATGTTGCTTCTTCAAAGCAATATGTTATAAAGAGATTAGGCAGCAAAATTGGAGGAGCTATGTGAGGAAATAGTAACCATGTTATGCGAGATGGAGATGTGTTTTCCTCCTTCATTCATTGATATAATGGTGCACTTGTTGGTACCTGTTGTGCAGGAGATATTAATATGTGGTCCTATTTATCTTAGATAGATGTATCCCTTTGAGAGGTATATGAAGATATTCAAGGGTTATTTGAAAAATCAATATCACCCAAATTCTAGTATAGTGCAAAGTATGTGAACGAGAAGGTCTTGGAATACTACACGGGCTTCTTACAAAATGAAGAGTTGGTTGGGGTACCAAAATCGCGACATGAAAACAGATTAGGTGGTAAAGGGAACCACGAGGTTACTATCCCTCGGCGATTTGATGAAAGAAAATTTATATGTTCTGTAAAATTCTAATGTTTTTCGCCCATACATGGTAATGAATATAACTATTGTAAAAGAGTGGCGACCCGATTGGTCAGAGAAGCAAGTACTAGAAGAACCCAATCAAACTTTCATGGATTGGTTACGAAATATAGTATTCAGTGATAGCCACGGTGACTTGTTAAATTGTTGGCTTTAAGGCCGCGGAAACTGTGATTTCGTTCACCGAATATGACTTGTACGGGTTTACCTTCTCAACCCAAAAATGGGGCACGCATACACTGCTACACAAAATAGTGTGTTAGCCTTGTTGCAGAAGCCTTACGTGTTAGCGGCACAACGGATAAAAAGCCCATTTATTGGAACATGGCGTACTACAGAGTGATTGAATAAATATGGGAACTATTATACACCAGTTTCAGGGTCCCATCATTCAAGTGTGAATGGGTCAATAACAATGCCAATGTATCCATCGATAAGCTTGGTTTTATAATTGTAGACTTGATCAGGACACGTTCTACTGGAGATCATCCTTACTTCACAGGCTACTCAGGTATTTTATGTTGCTAAACCGTGTGATACTAACAAATAAATCGTCATTCATGGGAAGAGTGAATTCGTTGGAAATGTTAGTCCATGTTTAGTGTCTGAAATTATTCCACAAACTCTACCCAGCACTAGTAAGATTGTCCTAGATGAGACATTTGGGGTGGAACTTGCATTGGGGAGGGACCACAAGGAAAGGGTGTGGATTGAGATGCACACCAAGTCAAAAAAGGGGAAGAAGAAGAAGACCTAGCTTAGGTGTAGAGAACCCTCACTTATGCTAACATTTTGAATTTGATTATGATGGACTTTTGTTTCATGTAATGGTAAATATTGACGGTTGATATTTTTTCAAGAAGTTAATTCGATGAGCCAGGAGCAGAGTTACCGATGTTGCACAACCAGACGTCACATAATTCATATAGAGCAATAGGTATATGTCGATGTTGTACATACCCCTCGCACGATGTATGGGCTTAATTCCAATAAATCATGTTATTTCGTGTACTATTCGGTACCCCTCTGACTAAACAATTCTACATTGCATATACCCTTCACACGAAAACAGTGCTTAATTCCAATATATTATGTGATGCCACAGACTATTCGGTAACCCCTCTGACTTACGAACCCTTTCCTAAGACAGCTAGGGAGTATGAAATCACACGATTCCTACTGTATGATGTCGTACTGACCATTTAAAATTGAAATACCTTACTGCATTCAAGCCAGAACTTGAAATGATCCACTTAACGGTACATTCCTAGTTCCCAATAGTCGATAACTAATGAGTAAATTGATAACAATTACTTAACTCCAAAATGCTAAACATTCAACCCTAAACCCTAATTAATTAACATAGCATTCAACAACAATAAAGTTCAAACAACAAACATTCATTACAAATCCACTCTTGTAAACGACTAAAGGAGTCATTAGTGAGGTTTAGCGAGAGATGTCGAATTCACTCTTGTAAACGACTATAAAAGAAGGATAAAAGATTACCTTCAAACAAGTAGTAAAATTATTGAATAGGTTGTATGTTCAATGATAGATAAGAGGTTTGGAAGTAGAAATCAATTGCGCCCAAGGTCCTGTAATTTGTGTTTAAACCCTTCTTACTAGTTATTGCATATTTAGTATATTCACATTGCTTACTGGTTAACTTGTCTTTAAATTGATAACTTAGAAAAAAATCCAAAAATCCCCCTCTTTACAAGCTTTTATGTATGTGCATAACTTTATATCTAGCATAGTATTCACCGTTATATGTGAAAATCCTTAGGAAAATCTCTCTTCTTTGTGGACGACCCCAATTTTCCATTATCTACTTAATTGTATTTAGGAAGCAATTAGAGATTATAAATTTTAACTTTGAGAGGTACGGCGACGACCTCCCAAATTTTGGAGCAGCTGTCGGGGAAGAGACGTATATTTTTAAGTGTTTGAGCATATTATGTGTGGATATGTGCTAGTTGTGAATATTTGTTAGTTTACTTTTATTTGGTTTTTATTTGATCTTTTTTTGGCTTGGAGACGTATTGTTTGAGTTCTTGGTGTACTGTTTATACTCGATCCTCTTTACAAGAACTCCTACACTATGACCCCGAGTTAGAGTTGAGCTTGAAAAGGGCTAGGAGGCTTTCTTTGGAAAGTGTAAATTACACCCCTCCTAATGACCATTTTGCAGAACCTTCCACCTCTATGGATCATCACATGGAACATGAAGAGGATATTCCGGGAGAAAGACCTCAACACCCTCACGTTCAAGGAGGGAACATCCCATTGAGTAAAATTCCATTGAGGGAGGCTATGGCTCCCAATATAGAGCAACAACCGATATGCATCACATATCCGGCAGTTGGAGCTAATGGATATTTTGAGTTGAAGTCCGGATTGATACACTTGCTACCTTCCTTTCTTGGTAGGAAAGGGGAAGATACTAACAAACACCTCCTTGACTTTCATATGGTTCGTAGTAGGATGCTTCCCAAAGAGGTGAATGAGGAACTTTATATGTTGAAGGACTTTATTTTTCATTACGAGATGCCACAAGAGATTGGCTCCATTATCTTCCATTCGGAAGCATCGCCTCTTGGATTGAGTTGAAGAGGAAGTTTCTCTCAAATTACTTCCTGGCTTCAAAATCTGCCATCTTGAAAAAGGATATTAGCAACATCATCCAATTGCATGAGGAGTCCTTTTAAGACTATTGGTAGAGGTTCAATAAACTTCTCGCTAATTCTCCATATCCTATTCTGATGGAAATTTGGTCTATTATTTCTATAATAGTATTCTGGATCAAGATCAAAGGCTAGTGAGGGATGCTTGTAATGGTTCTCTTGGGAACAAGTCCTCGAGGCAAGCTATGGAGCTCTACAAGGAACTAGTCGAAAAATCAAA
>JAULKJ010008895.1:0-17937 GCA_032355405.1 Rubia balearica
CATGGCAACTTTAGAGCAATGACCTGGCTAGTGAACTCACAGATAGATGTGTGGATGGGTTATGGTTAAAATTTTCACATAAACTATAATAATTTTTATCTAAATTTATTTAATAAATTAAAAAATTCTATTCTTCAAGGAACCTTTGGGACCAAGTCCTCGACACCCACATTGGCTGAATTCAGTTTGTTTCGTTCTGTAAGGGAGGGTTTGTTTGGGGTATCAAAGCTACAGAAGTCGATAGTCATGCTAAAGCCATTCTAGATACCATGCTAGTGACTGACGAGATTTATGTGGTGCCATATTTTAAAATGTAAGTGACACTTTAGAATTTTCTCAATTTTGGAAAATTGTTCTCCGCTTACAAATTCATTCATGTGCTACTTTCTTTTCAACTCAACGATTATTGGTACTTAGTACTCATCCGTCCGGGTACGGAGGAATTTTTACCCTTGATTCGCTAGCTGGAGGAATCAAATCCCACAACACTCTTGAATACCAACTCATTTCCAGGTACTTTCATTCTTTTCATCGTACTAATTTTAATATCTACAAGTGTGAATTACGTAACCGTTAAAAGTTCAACATTCCCAGTATAGCATGCCAATATCAAAGGGAGAAGAGTAAGATAGAACCATCTCCGGATTACACCTGGAAAATCACGAATAAAGTCATTCAATCCAAGAATCCCTTCATTCCAACATTATTAAATAAATTTATATTTATCTCAATTTTTTCATTTGCAGTACCAATGTCAGTTGAGTGGTTGGGAATGCGGATACTACATCCTCCTGTTCATGGAAGAACTTGTGCTCAAAACTACCTCTACAAATATTCTAGAGGTCGGTCAAAAACTTACAAATTAAACAATTGTTCTTCTTACCTGTTAAATACTTTCACGTAATTAATGATCGGGATGTCTTGTACACAACAGATATTTCCCCCAAGAAAAGAAGCATACAATGGCAAGGAGATAACATTTGTAGCCAACACATGGTGCCAAACTTGGGTGGACGTATATTTGAAAGAATGCAAGACTTCTATGGACCTCCTGCTGGAGGATAAAAATTTTATTTCATTCAAATTTAGTAGTTTTATATTTTTTGGACTTGTTTAGTTTTTACATTAATCATTTCTTGTCGCTTAGAATTAATATCGTTTCCTTTCAGACTCTATTTGATCCTGTGTAATTAGATTTGGAGTAATTTAGTTATTTTGAGTTTTTTCTATGATATTTCCCTAGGTTTCGATCCAGGATGGGGCAGGAAAAATTAAAATAGGGCATAGCAAATGCAAAACAAAAGCAACGGTTTATGAATTTAAGTACAGTTACTGGAAAAATGAGCACCGCTATGAATATTTTACTGGTGCTCTGCATATACCGGTGCAAGAAAATTAAAATCCTTCATAGCACAAGCAACGACAATTATTTTTTATGTCGGTGCTTGATTTAAATCGGTGCTCAAACTATAATATCACTTGACATCATTTTTACAATCAGCACCTACAACGATAACTACCGGTGCCGATCATTATCAGCGGTGGTATTCTTCAATTAGCACCAAAACGGTGATAGGTTGTTTAAGCAACGGTAGAATTTTACCGCTGCAGATTATAGGGGACAAGCACTACTACAATAAATTCGGCACCCGTATTGACAATCGGTGTTGGGTAACACATACCAGCACCGGTTTTGGGTACTGGTACCTTTGTAACTACGTTTCAGCACCCCTATATTTGAGCACCAATTATCCAGGGGACTGAATAACCAGTCATATGTACCGAATTACTGGTGCCATAGCCCATGGTCCCTGCAGTAGTTATGTTACAAAAGTGATCACTGGGTCCACTAGTGAAAAGAGATTGATTAAAGACAGCAATCAAAGTCAATTTTTAATGAAGCGCCTTTGATTGAGATTCAGATGAGGTTCCAAACTTGGAACTGTATTAGGATCCGATTAAAGGCGGTTCCAAATTGATCAAAGGCAATTTTTGTAGAACCGCTTTTGATGGACATCAATTACAGGTGGTTCCTTTGTGGAACCACCTTTAATGGGCTGAATTTGATGAATTTTCGGCCCACTATATAAGTGAATAGTATTTTTCATCCACTATCAATTTTCGACCTTAGCATTTTTCTCCAACCATTATCCTCAGCCATTTTTCCAATCTCCTTACATTTTTTCATCACCTGCTCTCGTTCTTCATCTCTACCACCACTCTGCACCACCCATCCGCCATACCAAGCCTCTCTGCGCCACCCCTCTGCCACCCCGTGCCACCTTACAATCACTCACGCCGCACCGTGTCTCCAGCGCCATCGTGGCATCCAGCACCACCGTTCGCTTCAGTGCCATTGCATGTCTCCAGCACCACCGCGGCCTTCCACCGGCGTCCGCTCGATCTCTCCTTCCACTGGCCTTCCACCGGCGCGTCTCCATTTTTCCTTCTCCGACCCAACGGCGGTAGATTTTCTTCTTCTCAATCTAGATCTGTAAATTTTAACACTGTTAATAACATTTTGTTTAGATATGTTTTTAGGTTTGAATTATTTGTTTTATCTGTGTGTATTACTGAATATGTAGATATTGTTGAGACTCAAATCTGTTTGCTATGTTTCTTGGTTCGATCAAGGATAGGTTTCCAGATTTTTTTAATGGCCTGGGATTGAAGTTCCAAACTCGGAACTATTTTCAATTCCGTTTAAAGGCGGTTTTGGAAATTCCTTTGATTGTTAACGATCAAAGGCAACAGTAGAGAAGTCACTTTAAATTGACTTCTCTAATCCGATGGAACCATCTTTAATTAATATGCATGTTTTCCATTAGTTTTTGTGGCTGGATTCGCCCCGTGAAGCCGGCGAAAGAGGGGATCACAGCAACGCATCCAGTGATAGTCGTGCCCGTGATCATTATTGGAGGATTGGAGTAATGGGAAGGGCGTTAGTGTGCTGAAGGGCTGTTCAGGAGAAGCAGGAAGAGACAATGGAGTGATACATTTGGTGATGCATGTAAAAGGTACCTATCTATACATCATATGATTTTGGTTGTTTGGTTGTTTGGTTGTTTTCTTGATCTTGCCAAGAAAGTTTAATCGAAGTATGATTTTATATTATGATTGTTTTTTGCCTGTTTTTTCTCATATTTTTAGAGGATATTGATTGTGTTATTAGGATTTTAGCTATGTTATCCCGACTTAGATTTAGTGTCGCATCCGAGTAGAGATCGGATACATCGACACTTAAATTTACCAATTTGATCGACATGGCGATTCGATCACATGAGTGACTTTTTTTTCACACGTCTATCATATAAAGTGTCGTAAACTATATTTCTACACGCTTGTATTTTATTATTTTATACTAGTATGCAATAAAGATTGTGTTCTATTGTTATACAACATTCCCATTATATATAACACGGTATTATATATACTATGATAATATTATTTTCTTAACATGCTCCTTCCGGTTCACTACCATTAGCTCACTTTCTATACTGGTGTGATTCTTACCATTGACTTTCTTACATATTTGCCATTTTAAGAGGAGACAAAAAAAATTTCATTCCCAAAATATCCCAAAAGGTTAAGGGGTTCTGAAAGTGACCACATGCAAGCAAAAAGGGGTAATAATGCAACTTTTATGCTTTAAAAGAGGATTTCCATCATTACATTAACACTTCAGTCACTTCAACCTAAAAAAATCAAATCCCTCCTAAATCCAAGTACCAAATGTAAGAGAGCCAATGTTAGAAATAGAAAACAGGAGGGAGTATATAAAATTGTGCATGTATTCTATATAACATGGTAGAACATTGTGTTCTTATTATTATGTGTGTGTATTATTGTGTTCTTATTCTTACATATAATATTTTGTGGTATTATTACATATAAAAAATATTTAAAAATCTCTTATTATATACTCTTTCCATCCCAAAATAAACTTTCTAATTCTACTCTTTAAATCATTGGTAAGAAAAATTCACCTAAAACACCCTTATGATTAGTGCCACATCAGGTGAACCCCCACATGATTCACCTAAAATTGCTAATTTAAACTAAACTCATGTGATAAAAAGGTGCTACATCAGCTTGCATAAAAGATTGAGCCAAAACCAATTAGGAGTTTAAATAGGGACGAAGATAGTATGTGTGTGTATACAGTATATGTATACATACATAGAGTCTGTCTTCTGCGAGACCGTCTTACCGTAAGACCAGGGACTAATTATAATTTAAGTCAAAAGGCAAACCAATTTTGGGGGTCATATTATAAATACTTTCTGCTCGGTGTCAGAAAGAAAATGCGCAAAAAAATGGAGGAGCATCCTGTAAATGACAAAAAATAGGAACACAAACCCACCCATGTTTGAAGGACGCGCAAGACGAAAAACATGCTTCCAAATTTCATCAGAGTTTGAATCGATCAGAAATTATTCAATTCATCACTCCCAAACCTTCAAAGATCTAATGCTCAACATCTGCGTTCACCATCAACAAAAAATGCTATGAACAACGTTGATTAACAAACAATCAGATTCGTAATTTAACACCATATAATTGAATCGGTTTTTTAAATCTTCAATCAATTTTGTTAACTTTTATAAATTTTACAGATCTGTAAATCAAATGATGTGTAAAGAACAGGAAAACAAAACCGAAGGATCATCTACAAACGTTTTGACATTGAACAACAAACTGCTGTGTTGAATGATACAAACTATGAAATCGAACATAATTTTGTAAAAGGTCAGTTTTCACTATCAAAATGAAACTACATAATTTTGTAAAAGGTCAGTTTTCACTATCATCCATATAAGAATGGTAATAATTTATTTTTTTAAGTTCAAAATCAATAATGAAAATTACTAACACAAAGCAATATAGACGAGTGATATTTCAGTTAATATTGCTTGCGAATGTTTTGATGTTTAAAAGAAAAGGAGTTGATGCTCTGTATTAGTATCTATTTAATGTCCACTATTGTCGTTTTGTATCAGAATGTGACCTGTGTAAATTGCTATGAGATGTTGCTAATATAGTGGTTCATATTTTCATAAAAAATGTTTGATGCTTGTATATTTGATGTCAATTGTTACAAAGTGTGACATGAATGGACTGGTGAATGATTTTATAAATAGACTGAGTGATTTTTAAATGTAAATTGCTCTGATATTATAGTAGCTATTACATGTCCATTGGTGTTGAATGTAACTTATAATGTGATGTTCATAAAAGACAGTTTGATGTTACTGAAAGATGATTTATTCTACTAACAGATCTGCCAGATAATTTTCCTAATTTGTTGGAGATAGATTCAAGGGAGTGTTTACAGGGAGTAAGAGCAAGAACTTGAGAAGAGTTTGAAATTTTTTATCGATCACATGCAATTGCACTTGGATTTTTTGTAAGGAAGTCAACAACAAGACAATCAAACCAATGAGTGATTAGGGGAAAATAGTTCACATGCTCATGTGAAAGGAATTCAGTTTCACACAAAATCCACAACTAGACGGAAAGAGAAAAAGAAAATCAAAGGAGTTTCCAGTGATCAAGCTTATTGATGAAAAGTTCTACGATATCAAGCACCACTTCATTGAGAATAACCATGAGTGTACAAGATCTGAATGGAAGTACCTGTAGCATAGTGAAAGGAGAATTTAAAATGAGAAAGCAAGAGCAGTTGAACCAATGGAAAAGACTGGTCTCAAACAAGAAACAAGTATTTAGCATGTGTTGCAGAAGGAGAAGAAAATGTAGGGCACGCAAAACTATGTGAACAGATATAGAATGGATACTATAGAAGGGGGATGCTCAAAATTTCATAGATGAGATCTATCATATTATTGCTGCCAAGGAAGACTACTTTTACAGAGTTAAGTTGGATGATGAAGGAAAACTGTCTACAATCTTTTAGACTGACTCAATGGTGAAAGAATATTACATGCTCTATGGTGATGTTGTGATTTTTGACACTATTTTCCGTACAAACAAGTATAATATCATTTGTGCTCCGATTGTCGGGATAAATAATTATTGGAACAATGCAATGTTTAGTTGTGCTTTTATTGGAGACGAAAAGGCTGAAACTTTCGTATGGCTGCTGGAGGTATTCAAAAAATCAATGGGGGAAAACAATATTCTCTTACCAAGATTTAGCTATGTTAAAGGCAATTAAAGTGGTATATCTATATTAAGCTTGATTATTGTTTCAAGTTCTGTGTTTGATCTGTTATATATTAGTGTTGATGTTTTAAGTCTTCCGTTGGTTGATAGGTTGGGATCTGTGTCTAAATCTTTATGTGATAAGTCCATATTATATGATAATTTTGGGATCTTTGTACTCATTTTGGTATGCCTTTGTGCTTTGGAGACTCCATTTTACCTTGAAATTCTATCACTAGAGTTAAGAGCGACTGTATCGCTCTTGTCACTTTAATAAGAAATTTCGTGAGACACGGTAAAGGTTTGAATATTTGAAGACCATGAAGACTACATTTTGAAGACATTGAAGACCTTGAATACTCGAAGAAGAGAAGAGGAGACAACACTTAGACCATCAAGAAGAAAACATTTGAGGGCAGAGTACTCTGCCCGTCACGAGTCGCGACGGGCCTCTGCCCAGATTTTCTCTTTGGACTTTTTGTAGTATAAATACTCTCTAATTTTCTACTTCATGTATCATCTTTTTTCTTTCCCCGATTCCACAGCTCTTAAAACCCTAGTTTTTCATCTTTTCCATCTTTGTTTTATCTTGAATTCCTGTTTGATTTGCTATTGTTGTTTAGTATGAACTCTAGTGGCTAAACTTAACCTTGGGAGCAATTGATTAAGGCTTACAAGCTCATGTCTTGAGATCTATATGTAAGTTATTTAATTATTTGCTATTGTGTATTTATTGTGCTTGAATTTGGTTGTTGAATACATTAATGGTATTGAAAGTTTGAGGATATGAATTGCTTGTATGATTATGTGTTAGGGTTTGGAGAAAGTAGCTAATTATCCTTTCTTTTGATATGAAATCCAAAGGCATGAATTAGAGCTTCTAATATGGTTAATGATTTGATGAATGCTAGATAAATGTGATAATGTCGAATTCTTTGTCATGTTTGTTTTGTGTAGAAATAAGAGAGGTTTATGAACGTTGAACGTTCTCGACTAATCTTGTATAAATGCATGAATTGGTTCAATTCTTAGACACGGTGTATTGTTTATAAGTGTTACCAAGCTTGTTGATTCGTTGTACTTAATGTCATTAATGGGATACTTTTAGGCGTTGAACGACTAAAGGGGTCATCAGTGAGGTTTAGCAATAGATGTCGAATTCATTCTTGTAAACTACTATCAAAGAAGGGTTGGAGATTTATCTTCACAACAAGTAGTGAAAGTATTGAATAGGTTATATGTTCAATGATAGATAAAGGCTTGGAAGTATAAATCAATTGCACCCAAGATCCCGTAATTTGTGTTTAACTTCGTGTTAGTAGTTGTTGCTTATTTAGTAGATTTACATGGATTGCTATTTTAAATTGTCTTTAAATTTATATGTATGTGTATCTTTATATCTAGTGTATTATTTACCGTTATATGAGCAAACGCTTAGAAAAATACCTTTTCTCCGTGGACGAGCCCGACTTGCCATTATTTACTTAATTGTAGTTAAGAGCACTTTAGAGCTTAAAAATAGTACATTTGAGAAGTACGACGATGACCTCCCAGAACGACCCAAACTTGTCACTATTTACTCTTTGCAGTACAAGAAACTGCACCTTTTACCTCGCGTCTACTGGATTTTTACCTCGATTTTTAGCCATAAAAAAACTAAGGTAAATACTGGTTTAGTGAAAAGTCCATTTTTTACCGTAGCTCAGAACCGAGGTGACCCGTACCCCACATGGTCATTATTTTTAGGGAGTTACCCATGGGATACAGTTCAAAGATAGAACTTTGTAATTTTTCTCCCGTACTCACTGCTAACTACTATAAGGTTGCTAGGGGAAAGTCCGAGGTCGTCCACAGACACACTAGAATTCAAGAGTTAGCTTGAAACAACCAACGAACGAGCGTCACCCCCTTCTTGTGTTAGGAATAACTACAAAGCATGCAAGCAGCAAGATTTGAACTATGATGAACTAGTCTTTGGGGGGTATTTACGTACCATGATCGATAAATGTATTTAATCCTAGATTCTATCACATATAACCATATAAACCTATTCTCATGCCTATGTCACATAATGTGGAGATGGACGATAATTTCCAATGTCTGTCACACAAAGGTTCTTCTCCCTAAAAACCATCTCACCACCTCTGTAATTAGGGATGCGCTTCAATCTTTTTGACTATGTTTTTCATCCATGTAACCTCACTTCCAGTGCAAACAAGCCTCTTCGAAGGTACTTAAGCCCACACAAGCAACACTTTTGGATACTGGAGTGAGTCTAATACATCCTGGGCACTCCACTATGGACACCAACTCTAGGCCTAGAAAGGAAAATGAATTGACATCTTACCACTAACTAGAATGCTTATTAATCGGGGTAAGCCAAGGGTTTCCTCTCGTTAAGAATTAGTCTAGCGACCTTAACATTCAATCACTCACACAACTAGCTAACTAGAATTAGAGTCTGGAGATCGGGTCGGTACTCTCCTGGTAGCATGAATGCACTAATCTATCTGGTACTCTTGAGCCTACAATAACACTAATCTAACACTCCCAAGATAGCATTTTAGCCTATCACGATATTATACTATGCATAGAATTATGGATGCATCATAAAGCATGACATGGAATGAATCATACATGAATGAGAAATACAAATCATATACAAATATTCATGGGACGTAGAAAATAGAAAATAGGAAAATCTAGAATCTCACAAAAATCATAATCAAGTCATGAATCCAAAATTACCCTAAGAAAATAAGCTGGTCTACTACAATTAAATCCATTAAATTCATTGAATTAAATGTCCTGGATCTAAGAATTTAGTGAAGGAAAAAGAGGAAAACTTTAGAGACAAAGAGAGAATTCTCCTCTTTCTTCTTACCTACTCTCTAAAATATACATTATGTGTGCTTGTTTAAAGCCTAGGAGACTAAATGCCCTTATATAGTGAACAAGATTGGGCCTTAAAAGGCCCAAAATGGGAGAAAACTGTAGTAGCCACAGAGGCCATGCAAGAACGACTAGTACCATATTGCACGTGTCGGCCAGCATGGCCCGTGCAAAGGGGCACGGGGCTTGCACTAGAGGCGTTACACCCCGTTTTCTGATGGAACGGGTCATGCCAAAGTGCAAAAACCATCATTTAGAGGTCCTTTCTTAGATTTTGATGGCAGGGACCTTGACAAAGTGCATGACCCATCATCTGGTTTTTAGTTTCTTCATTCTTCGAGCACGGGTCGTGAAAGTTTGCACAACCTATCGTCTGGGCACCATGTCCTCGGCACGGCCCATGGCACGGGAAATGGCATGAGTTGTGACAGTGTACATGGGCCGTGCCATTATTTTACTCTTCCAAACTTAGCTCTTTTTCTTCGGCGCATCTATCTACTACCACAATTTGACTTGTGGCTTTTAGTCTTCTACCATTCTTGAGAATGGTCTTCTATAAACTATCTGAAATCCATGTGATCGATCTACAAATGAAGTTCAAGAAAAGGATCTAGATGCTCGTAAGGACCAAAAATCCATTAGACCTAAAATAGGCTAAAAAATTAGGAATTTCTATACAAAAACCGAAAACGGTTATCTAAACCCCTTATGATGTAAACCTACCCAGCTCTAGCAATGTACCTATTAAAATACACTAAAAGAGAAAATAATGTTTCGGAATATACATGCATTTGACGTCTCATAAAATCCCTCACACTTAAACATTTACTCGTCCCCGAGTAAATAAGAACAAGCAAAGACTTAAGCTTACAATAACATGCAATTTTTTCCCCAAAACACCCAACATTTTATTCCTAGCTAGACTACCTTAGCCCCCAAGACATAATAATCTCTCAACTCTCACATCCCAAAAACTAAGACAATCTAAACCACCATCATACTAAATCAAAAGGTAAGGTATACAATGTATGTGTGAAAAATAGTTTACTCTACCAAAGAAACTACCAAAGACAAATAAAGATAAGCATAGAATAATTTCAATTCCTCTCATTTTCTCTCATTTTTCCTAGAAGCTCTCTCTGGTTTTCATCTTAACGTCACACATTTTTCTTTTTCAATGCCCACCCTCACCTTTTTCCACATCATTTAGCCTCTAATTTTTGAATTGGTTTTCAACCTATCCAAGCCTTCCCATTTTTGCATAAGTCACCCTTTTGGGTTTTTGACTCAATGGGATCTTTTTTCCTCATTTTTCATTTTTAAAGTGCTTTTAAAAGAGCTATTTTCTACATAAAAACAACTTAGAATCATAAATGTTATCTAATTTCCTCCCCCACACTTAAAGTTTGCATTGTCCTCAATGCATACGCACAATTTAGAACATATGTCTTGGTGGGGGGGGGGGAATAGGAGAACAATTACATTGAAAAACGAACACCAAATATAGGCTTAGTGGTACAATCATGAAGTATTGAAAAAACTACAATCACCACAATATACTACCTCTAACCTCTAATCAAGAAAGTGTTACCAATGGAATCACATTGGAGTGTTACCTCTTAGGTTTTGAGAGTAAATGAATTTGGTGGTATTTTGGGGTGGTGGGGAAGAAACGGTGATCCGGATATAGGAGGGTGTATGTGCTTCATAGATCATGCGAGTCTACACGTCCCACAAATTTGGAGTTTGGTTCTTCTCCTTGTCCACCATTTTGAGCATCACGAACCATATACATATACACGGTCTGCAAGTTGGACTTCTCCTAACCCCGTTTTCTTGCTTTCCTCCAAAAACCAAATCCTTTCTTCAATACAAACATGCACACCAAGTGTAATAGTGTTCCAAAACAAATCGACAATGGAAAAGCACACCCAAAATAATAAATATCTATAACACAATGCAATGGGATATCTTTCCCTCCCTCACACTTACAACACATATTTTCCGCAAAGAAGAAATATGATATGAAAAGAAAGGGAGGTAAACAAAAAAAGTGCAATAATCACTTCCCAATGCATTGTTCTCGACTATATGCCCTCAAATTCTACCCCAACTTACAATTCAAGCCAAACTATTAGAAATATACACTAAACAAATATCAATCAACATCCACACAAAGAAACAACCAATGTGCGATCTAGGCTGTATATTTGGGGGGTAGTTTAGGTGTTGGATTGTGGTGGTGTCTAATGGTTTGGGGTAAGAGTGGGGAGATAAAGGTGATGGTTTTTTAAAAATAAAAACTAAATAAACAAATTCTTTAAGTCTCAGATTGCCTTTCGAGAAACTCCATATATTTAAGGTCATCTGCCTGACCCTAATGTTATCCATATGGTGAAGTTTTTTGCCCCATCACCATAGGCAACCGAAAGTGGGGTACAAATATTCCAAAAGGAAGTTGTAGTAGAGGCGGAGTGGGCCCTAAATTATATATGTGGTTTAGAAGCTTAGCATACTCGATTGGTTTCTCTATGGTTTCCTCTAAGAGTTCCAAAAATGGAGGTGTTTGTTCTATGAGTGAAGGTTAGGGAAAAAATAGATACCATGATGAATTAAGTACAATAATCCCTTCCTCAACTTTTTCGCTCTCAACAAAACACTCCTCATCCCCTTAAGATTCACTAACCAAAATTTCAGTTTCAACTAGGTATGGTTCATTTTTGGAATATTGGGAGAGTTGAGTTTCCAAATCTCTAATGTCGCTATGCATTTGTGATTTAAGTAATTTCATACTCTTGGTCACATAAGCTATAGCGTGCTAGAGTTCTACATACTCCAATTTGGGAACTCCCTTATCTCTAGTGTTACTAAGCATTCGTGTTTGGAGCAACTCTTTGGCTTTAACAAGATTAGCTATGGCTCCAAACACGTCTCCCCACTCGGACTTGGGAACTAATCCCAGGGATTAGTTTTGGGGCATTGTATAGGTTGGTGAAGGACAACTATCTAAATCAAAGTGTTGGTTTCCCGATGCATCTCCATGCCGTGAATTTGGGTTACCACTCAACCCCAAATTCTCAATTCCGTTGACCTTGGGAAACAACAAATCCTACTTTTCACTCATATTCACTCAACCATGAAAAATACTAGTAGGGTGGTCGCAATGACATATTCTACAAAGTCTCACTCATTGAGCCTCTCTTCTCCGCATATATATTTTTTTCAATAAAACAAAAACAAAGAAAACACACAAAATTTGGAATCGTAATGCAAGGGTTCTCGGTTGACATCAAGAACTCAAAAAATACCTAATCCGGAAAAACAACCAGCACACAAAAAAGGTATAAACCAAAACACAAAAAGAAAACAAGAAAAATAAAGTACAAGCTACTTTACCAACAAGTTATGCTAGCTAACATTTAAATTTAAACTAGTTTCCCCAGAAATGGAAAAATTTAACACGCACCCCACAAGGTAATTTAAGTACCTGTGAAATGCAAGAGATCGAAGATGAAATTTATATGTGGCTCCCATGCTCACTGCTAACTACTATAAGGTAGCAAGTTCGGGGTCGTCCAAAAACACTACGAGAAACAACACCTATTACTTCATCTTTTCGGCTAGAAAATAACCTAGGTAAATAATATACACCTCGGTTATATTTTAACAGAAGTAAAAGGTTTAAAAAATGAAATAAATATTCTTACCGAATACCGTGCGATGTCGCATATATTGTTTTATGAGAAAAACCAACATCGCATTATATGTCATTTATACCGACATATAATGCGATGGACGACCGACATCAGTAGTTTCTTACACTCTAGATGTCAAAGTTGTTTGAAAATGATTGACTTTGGTAAAAAAATTATTTTCAATGTTTTTTAAAAATATTGTAGTAAATGGTGTTGAATGGTACTGTTGAAAATAATTTTTAATATAATGCACAAATATAATCGCGCATACAGTCAATTATTGTTAGATGCTTAAATTATTAGAAAAATAGTAGTCATAAAAATATCCTTAGAATTATTAGATAAATTCGAATAATAATTTCCTTAGTTCCAACAAAATAGAAATTACAATAAACTCAATCAGCTCAGATTATGATGACCTTGAAGACAATTGGCCCCTAACTTCTATGACCTCGAAGAACAAGGTGTTTCCAATGAGTAGGTGGTTGCAAGGAACTTAGAAAAACCATTTGGGGACAAGTCTTTGATCTTCCTACCCCCGATAGTTCATGCGCTACTCTCTCCCATAGCACCTCAGCACAACCGGGATCTTGTCATTTGGTAGGAGTGGTACAATGTCCCCCGGGATGTACTGAATGAAAAATATATATTTATTATATATATATGAAATTAACAATAAATAATATTAATTTAACTTCAAATCAATCACATGCATTTAATTAGCTAGTTAGGCCTTGCTAAAGTGGGGTTTGTCCTGAATTTTTGCTCCTTCAGAGTTCGGCTGAATCAACGGATATCTGTAACCATTGTATGGTGTTCAAGTTCAGACACAAGAGGCTGTGGGGTGCTCCGTTGTGCGGAGAAATGTATAAAAGCAATAAATTATTAATTTTCATCAATTGTGTATATAAGTATACACACACACACATATAAATTAGTTGCTGACCTTGAAAAAATGGCCGCCTGGATGATCTTTCGCCAACCATTACTCTTGAATAATTTAAGAAAATTATTAGGGCATAAAATCCTTGAAACTTGAAGAGTGTAACGTCGGCCATACGTCGCACATACATGTCAGTACAAAACAGTGACATGGTCGACATGTAAAAACAACGTCGCTCATTAGTCGACCAGACCGAACATGGGACCGACTGATGAACGAATTTGCATTTACAATTTTAAGGAAAATTTAAACTCATGTATGCGACATCGGTAGCTGATCAGTTAAACAGACAAAGGTACGATGTCTCATTCAAAACAAAATATCACCAAAATTAGGAATGTACGATGTTGGCCTAGAATAGTATCAACCGAAGATCAACCCATAGGCCATCAACTTTGCATTTAACCCTAGCAACTACGGCCAAAATCGTAAAAAACAAGAAAAAATCATGCTTGAAACATGGGAAAATTACACAAAAACTACCCAAAGCATACCAAAACATACCAAACATAGTACCTAGGTTGATATATAAGGAAACTTCACATTATAACTAATCCATAAGAACTAGGAATTGAAAAACATACCAAAAAACACATTCACACACCATAGATAGAAAATTTTTAAGGAAAAATTACAAAAATGGAGGAGTTGGAAGAGTTGAAAAACCTTACCTTTAACAAGAGAAGAGATAAGGAGGTAGTGGACTGTTGAAATTTGAGAGAAGGTTAAAAGTAAATGTGAACTGATTCTGAGGTGGGCTCCATATATATAGACATTTTGGAATGACATCGTTTTGAACCATTACGAATTTGACACTTAGGTCCCTCTAAGAAATGGGAGAAGTCAATCAGCCAAAGTTTGGGCTAACTGCAATAGCATATTAATTTTTAGCTTAATTCAACAAGAAAACTATTGATTGCAACAAGAAAATCAGTCGAAGTTTTGAATAGGAAAATTTTCGTAATTGGTTTAAAATCTTTAACAATAAAACTCTCCAAATTTTACTTGAAAGAGAAAAAATCCAATCATTTATTTTCATCGTCCTACTTCAGCCGTAAAATGGTAAAAAATACCCTAAGGTAATAAGTGTTGTTTCTTGTTGTGTACGATTGTTCTTCGTCGAGGTAAAAATTCAGTCAACAGTTTGAATTTATTAAAAAAAAGTGTGGTCATCATAAATGTTTACTTGTTTGAAAATGATTGAAACAATTTTTTTCACAACCACATGTCTATTTTATTTTTGTGTATGATCATAATTTTGAACTTAGTTTTGAATGGTAGGGTTAAAAATTGAGACAACTGATAGCGGCGTATACCTTACCCAAGAGCTAGAGGTCATTGGCCTGTAAGACCAGCCCAATCTTCAACCGCGAATGAACCAACATAAAAAATACAATGTTTAGCCCAACGTTCAACTTAACCACAAACCGATAAAGGCAGAACCGTGTCTAAGTTGATTCAACTATAGACCGATAAAGATAGAATTATGATTACCACTTAGCCACGAACCAAAAATGTAGTAACCACAATACAATCCACGTTCTTAAAACCCTAGTAATGTGGAGCCACAACTATGATCAGCTATAAATACAATGAGAACAACACTGGCTTCGGTAAGGGAAACTAAACTGAAAAATTCAAATTCCCTAAAGGAAAAGAACGGACTTGATCGTCAGAAAATTTACCCTAAATCACTTCCAGGATCTGTTTTGTAGGAGTAGACGATACACGGTGAACAACGTCTACTTTGCTTAATCAGAATTTGGCACAGTCTGTGGGGACAGATTTTTTCTTTTTAGTCCTTCATTCCCGTCAAGGTAAATAATAGTGTTCACCAGAAGTGAAAAAAGCTAGAATCACCATACACAAGATCAAATGGCTGGATGCAATAAGAGCATGTGTCCCAGCCAAGATCAGGCATATGTCTCTAGTAAAGAACATGAACACAGTAAGGAAGATACAGAGGATGGTAAACGGAATCTCCCAACACAAATTAAGAAAAAGATAGAAAAACGTTCACAGCATTCTTAGAAGCGAACATAGAATATTTGTACAATCAGTTCTTAGCCATTATCTAGCCAAAATTCCCAAAAGTAAGTAAAAAAATAAGTCATAAGCATAAGAGCCTTAGGTACGAGGATGAGTTAAGGGATATAGTGGTTGACGATTATGAAGATAAATCACCATTGGCACCACATCTTCACGATTTCAAGATGCCAAAGGACTTAAGGCTTTCTTTTCACATTAAAATCTATGATGGAACAACAGACCCGCAAGAATTCCTGCATTCAGATCGCAACAAAATTAGTTATAGCGATACTAAAATTGAGTTAATATGCAAGGTTTTCCATATCCTCCTATCGGGAATAGCGATTACATGGTACGAAGACTTACAAAATAGAATTATTAAGTCGTGGGCACAATCGTCAGATTTTTTTGGGGCACTTCTCACCAAAACAATAGCAGATTTAAACAACATAGCTCAACAAAGTGACGAAAGTATCGCAGAATACCAGAGGTTTGTCATGAAAAGTTTGAAGGTCCGCTATCTGTCGTTTCAATCCTTGTTGGGTGCATTTACAGGGGGTATGCGACCAAGAGAATTTTACAAGGAGCTCATGAAGAATATGCCTGAAAACACAAGGTAATTACAAAAAATGATTGAACAATATTTGAGAACTGAAGAATCTAATAACCGTAAGATAGAGCGGGAGAAAGGTGAAAAGAGAATAATGGAGGATCCACGGAGAGGCTTCGTAAAGAAAGGGAGGGGGAATATCCCTTTCAAAGGACGAGAATCTGGATTGCGGATCATGCCATTTGAAGAAACTCTCTTAATGAAGTGGCAAAAAGAAATCTAGAAAGTGAACAAAGAATTATTTCGTGAACCTACACCAATGGTAGTACCTCCCGACAAGAGATCCAGAGAATACTATTGTGCCTTTCATAAGGACGATGGGTATGATATCGAATATTTTAGATACTTGAGGAGGAAAATGGAGGAAATTTAAGGAATGACTATCTAAGCTAGTACAAGAATGAATATGGAGGGAGCCGGTACAAAGAAGCCAAGAAAATAGGGAGCTCCATGGCAAGAAGCCAAGGTATATCGAACACACAGCAAGAATCAGAAGATGAAAGCAACAGTGGAGTATGAAGAAGACAAAATGATCGAGGCCCCTGAAAGAGTAATCCTATTGATACATGGATTTACTGAGTCTCTATGTAATAATACTTGGAAATCCAAGGCTAGATATACTCCACCACAAAAGCTTACTGATAAGAGATTCCATCTGGACGAGACAATTACATTTATCGAAGAGGATGCAACCCCCGAAACTTTACCTCATAATGACCCCATGGTAAGATTGGAAATGCCAAGGTTCATAGAGTGTTCATAGATGATGGGAGCACAGTCAAAATCGTATTTGTTGACTGCTTCGATAAGTTGGGTTTCAAGTGGAATGATCCAAATAAGTCTACATTTTCTCTAGTAGGATTTACGGGGCGAGCCGAGACAACTTTGGGTAACATACAGCTGCCTGTTACCATAGTTGAAAATGATTAAATTTGTACTATCCTGTGCGACTTCGTGGCCATGGATGCACCATGTCCATTTAATTCCATCATTGGTAGGCCATGAATGAATACAAAAAATATGATATGGTCCCCATACAACTTAGTAATGAAGTTCCCAACTCTAGAAGGAATCACAACAATAAGGGAAAATCAGCAAACAACCATACAGTGTATGGTTATTGCGATAAAGTCAGGAAGAAAGGTGGAACATACAAAAATGGTTAGAACTATCACAGATACTGGCTTGCTAAAGAAATTGGAGCTTCCAATAGATTAGGGAGAAGAAACTGAGGTTGTTACTTTGGATTATGAAGACACTTATAAGTGCGTCAAATAGGAAAGCATCTTCCAAACTAGGGGAAATAAAAGGTTATAAAAATCTTTAGAAGTCACAATGATACATTTGCATGAAGTGTACAGAATATAGGAGGGGTTGACCCAGGAATTGCCACCCATTCTCTGAATATTAGTGATTCGGTCAAACCAGTCTAGCAAAAGCAGTGAAGCTTTGCTAATGACAGATAAAAAGTGATCGAAGATGTAACAACATTAATCCATGCTGGTATTTTAAAGGAGGTAAACTACCCGAAATGGTTAGCAAACTCGGTGATGGTAAAGAAGGCAGGCGTGGGATGGTGAATGTGTATAGACTTCACTGATCTA
>JAULKJ010008999.1:0-17934 GCA_032355405.1 Rubia balearica
ATCCTTATTACAAGTGACAAAAGCGATGAAGTCGCTCCTAACTCTAGTAATAGGATTTCAAGGTAAAATAGAGTATCCAAAGCACAAAAGCATACCAAAATGAGTATAAAAGATCCCCAAAATAATGGTATAATATGGACACATCAACGAATTTATAATATTTTTTTCATATTTCTATACAAATATACTGTCAAATTTTGATAGAAAAATAATGTTAAAAAATTAAGAGTGCAAATAAAGGTAAGACGGAAGGAGTAAAAAAAAGTCACATTTTAAAAGAATTTCTCTAAACTAAATACAGCACTATATATACTCTCTCCGTCCCAGTTTAAACTTCCTAATTTCCTTTTTTAGACGTCCCACTATAAACTTCTTAATTCTAAACTTTCTACCTATAACCATAAATATATGGTCATAACTCTTCCTTTCATTTGATTTATGTAAGTCCACTCTCATCACCCATTAAAAAGATGTCATATACACTTGTATTAAAGTTTGTGCAAAAAGTAATTAGGAAGTTTAGAGTGAGACGGGACAGTATAGTTTAGTTTGCTCGAGCGGCGGCCCTCCAGTCAAAACCTCCAGATTGCTTCAAAGTTGGCTGAGTGAAGAAGACAGAATTAGAGAGCCCAGCCATTGAACCCGCCGCTCTCTCCTCTCTATCTTCAACCCTAAAATGCAACAGGTATCGTTCCTCGATTCTTCTAAAGCATCTGTGTTACTATAAATTATTGTTTCTTTCAATGTATAAAAATTATGATTGTTTACTAACAAGAACTTGTCCATGGTTGAAGGCTGGGTCATCTGGGTCCGACACAGAGGTCACCTGGGAAGATCAACAGAATATCAACAAATTCGGTCGTTTGAATAATCGATTGCACGAGCTTGATGACGAGATCAAGTCGGCTAAAGTAAGGGTTTCTTACAGTTTCGCTTTTGTATAATTTCTTTAGAAAGAGATTTTCTCTAATTTTCGTTTTGAGGCAGATCCGCGTTTAAGCATATGTTATGCAGCTTGCACTTCCGAACCCTGCATCTTTCATTTTTATGCATTTGTTTTTTTAATTTTATTTTGCTACTCCGGTTTGATGCTTAGGATGTGCTAGTCGTCAGCTCAAATAGAGTAGACCATTTTTTCCCGGAATATAGACTATATAAACCATGAGGTCAGAACATTTGCACAGAATGTGGAAAACATCAACGTGCTGCACTCCCCTTTATACTGTAGTTAAAGGGGTAGGTACGGGCTGATCTGTTTAACAGTCCTCTTATGCTTCCATTCATCAGTATTTTACTGCAGCAAATATATTTAGCCATTATATGTCAATTTTGTTGGCCTGTGCAGTACATCAGAATAGCCTGCCCTAGTTTCAAGGATTCTGAAATGAAAAAAGTGTAACGATGTTAACAGAACCTACATTCTGTTACGACTATAACTGCCTGCCTGTCTTGATACTTGAAGCTTGATTTTAAAGACAAGTTCCAGTAATTTCCCCCATCAGTCTTGCCAGTGCTTTTTTCTTCATTTCATGCACCATTTTCTTTTAGTAGTAGGTGAAACTTCCAATCCTTCCATGATTAGGTGCCCTAGACATCACAGCAAAGTTATCTACCTTTTTTTTGTTGAGACAGTTATCTACCTTTTTAGTTATGGAGTTCACAGAAAGTATTTAAGTTTTAGGTAAAGCTCCTGTACCATGGCCATCTTCTGGGGTTCTCTACCAATAGGTGGCAGGCATAATATTGAAACTCTGCTTAGGTATTGAGGAGTATGACAGTGATAAAATACGTATTCTTTTAGTTAATTGTTTGTTTTTAGTGTGGCTGCAATTCTTTTTCCCATCCTGTTTTGCATGGCACAAATATTTTATGATCTTTCCATTGAAATTTTCTGAACTATTTCACTTGTAAATGTACATAATGTTGAATCTTTCACAGTACTCCTTCAGTCCCAGTATACGCTGTACATGTGAAATGGCTACCACGAACAAGTAAAAAAGTGTAATCACAAAAGTGTATCGATGGGAGAGAACGAAAATTGAGTTTTATAGAAATTTAATATTCCAAAAGTGAGACTTTTGAATGATAAAGCATACCAAAAGTAGGATTAAAGCAAGTGTTGATGCAGCATCAATGGAGCGTAGGTTTAGAATGGATCTTAGGTTTAGAACTTGGTTTTAGAGAAGGGAAAATGGAGACTTATGGCTGTAGGTACTGTGGAAATTTAAGAAAACAAAGATATATTTAGGAATCACTCCTAAACCCTTGGTGTCACACGGGGTCTTCTAGGCGTCACACCTAAAAGTCAAGCACCGTCACACAACTCATATCACGATGTAAATCGCAAGAAACTTTATTTATCTCAATCTGTCTAAATTCCTCGTAGTGAGGTTCATTATTTATAGCTAAAAAGGAATCCTATAGAAAAAGGAATATCTCCCTTGTTTTCCTAAACAAACAATGTTCTAATTAGACTCTAAAAACTAAAAGGAAACAATATGAACCATTTTACAATTAACTACCACATTCTGAAAATAAAAATTAACAAATAAAAACCTTCTAAAACCCGGCAACTGTTCACGTGAATAGTGACTGATTTCCCATTCTCATTCCTCATCAAGTGTGCAATGGGTGGTGGGAAGGACCCATTTTGTAAGTGTTATACATATGCTGGGACAAAGGAGTGTCTTTCTTTCCTATGGAGGATAGGCGCCTGAAGAGTTTGAAATTCAATCTGGCGACTTTTCCAAACCTCTTTTGTTCTTCATATTCAATGAGCACCCTTAGGAATGTGAATGAAAGAGTGATTAGCAGTAATTATGTTTTCTTTTTACCTTGGGGGAATATAGAGCTCAATCTTTTACACTTTTATATGGAAAACAATTGAAATTTGATGTGAAATAACATGTACTCCCTCCGCCCCCCAAGTATGTTTTACCTTTTTCTACTGTTCAAAGATGATTTTAAACGGTTAAGATCTTAAATTATGCATGATAAATTTTTTTGAAAAAGATATTCTAAAAATACACGAATCGGGCAAGATCTTACATGACAATATTCACACAGTTATATATTTATGAATATTTACAATCTAAACAGTAACAACTTTATTGATGAATAGTGACTTGAGAAATACTTACGGGGGCAGAGAGAGTAGCTGACTTTGTTTGAGGGACAACGCACCAAGAATCAAAGTACCAAAGCAACACTGTTCTAGGAATAGTGATGTGGATTGGATAACATTTCTATCTAGGGATTGTTGTTCAGTTTCTCTGGTTTCTTTTGATGGGGAAAGGGAAATTCAGCTGCTGAAGCTGATATTTTTAACAATGTGAAAGTTTTCAATGCTTTAGTTCTTTGGTTAGTCTTCTATGCTTCTAGGTTCATAATTGTTTGGCAAATTTAATAACAAGACAATCCTAAGTTGTTATAGCATCACTCGTCATCATACTTTGGTATCAGTGCTGCTGCCATTTTCTTACCTTGACTAGTATTCCCATGTTGGAATATTTTACTTAGTAGCATAGGGAAGTTGTGAGCTTTATTATCCATAGTGCTCCGAGTTTTTTTATTTTCTTTTGAACTTTCATTGGTATCTAGATTTGGCTAGTGTGTTTATAGAGCATGTAAACTTATTGAATAGGGTGAGAGGCTGGGAATTGTGAAGCGGTTCAGAGTGAGCTTGATGAGGAATGAGAATGGAATTTCAGTAGTTTTTTTTATTTTCCAATATATATTCACATGAACAGTAATCGGGAATAGTGTTTCATGGTTTTAGCAGGCTTTTATTGGTTAGTTTCTTATATTTTCAGAATGCATTAGTTATTTTAAGAAAGGTGTGATCTTATTTCCTTTTTAGAGTCTAATTAGGGCATTGTTTATCTAGGAAACTAGAGGGATATTCTTTTTTTTATAGGGTTACTTTTTAGCTATAAATAATGTACCTCTCTATGAGGAATTAGACAGATTGAGATTAATAATTTTTCTTGCGATTTACATCGTATTATGAGTTGTGTGATGCAGCATACCTTTTAGGTGCGAAGCTTAATAGACCCCGAGGTGTGACGTAGAGGGTTTAGGAGTGATTCCTGAGTTTATCTTTGTTTTTTAAAGTTTCCGCTGTTTTTTCCCTTTAACCTACATTCATAAGCCTGTATTTTCTATGCCCTAAAGCCAAGTTCAAAACATAAGATCCGTTCTAAACCTACGCTCCGTTGGTGTTGCATCAGGGCTATTCCTGTTAAAGTTTGTCAATTTCCTGAACGACACGTGCACCCAGCCAAATGTTAATTTCTCACATTTTTTTTTCCATTAATCACATGATATGATCTATAATTTCTATCACTGATGGGGACTTTTGGTAAAAGTAACATATGCCATTCCTTGTTCTAAAGCATGGGTATGTGTTTGTCTGCTTGTTTTCTCTTTGAACTGTTTGGCAAATAAAATCCAGTAGAATGAGATAGGTTAGTTATCACAATAACTCGAGAAAGAAGCTAATGGCTTCAGTCTCGTTGCCCTGTGGGGCTGATAAACTTGAAAACTGTTATAGAGTGTGGAAGGTCAAGATTCACATTCATTGTTGACTCAAATCCAACATGTGTTTTTTGACTGAACTGCCCAATACTTTCCTGTAATAGTGCTGAACTACATGGATTTGACAATGATTCATAGCTCTATAGAGTTGGTGAAGGATCTGAGACCTAACATGTTGGTTGCAGATCCTTTAGGAGTATGTGTGCTCTGTCACTGTGAAAGTGTTTGGAAATAGTAACAGAAGCAATTTGTCCAAGAAGCAAATAACCTCACATGTGAATAGATGAAGAAGTTTTGTTTGGGTATGCACTCTGCGATTGCAGCAATGAGAATTCTGACATGGATAATAGGACATTTAGGTGGCTGAGAGGAACGGAAGATCCAGGTGTGCATACCCCATTAGATGCCTACCTCACTGAAAACGCGTTTGGAAAATTTAACAAGAGCCAATTCTCAAGGCAGTTATTGTCCAAGAAAGTCATTGCTCACCAATTTTAGTGGGTAACATCTGTTTCCTTTTGGAAGTGATTGCCATGCTCTGTAATGAGGACAACTTCTGCTTTTCATCTATTACGTTGGAATGTAAAGATGTTATGCCTTTGTTGCTTGCACATTAGTTTATTTTGTGGAAGAATGGGAATGAATACTCTCTTTTCATCTGATTCTAACTGTTTTAGGGGATAAGCACCAGTAGCTTGATCAAACTTGGCTACTTCTCAGTACAGTGTGGGGAAAACAATCATGTATATACATTGACAACCTTTTTGTGGATTGATCTTTTTTCCTTCATGCTAGCACATGAATTGTCCTGCTTGCCTCATAACAAAGCTGCTTGTGATAGTTTTGGTTGTGCTCTATTGATAATACAATAAATAGCAGACTGTCTTCGACCTTATAGTCTACACATAACGGATGAATTGCCTATAGTTTGCTGCTAAATGTTATACTTATTTGTGATAGTTTTGCTAATCAGCCATAGTGCTTTATTTTTCTGGCCAGAGAAACAAATATATGCTTCATGTAACTTACAAACTTGTATCTCATATCTTCTTCTCTTGCAGTTGGGTTTCGATTAGTTGTTCTAAGACCTGTGAGCAGAACGGGTAGGAAATCTAGTATTGACAGGAACATGTAATAAACTGGACATATGAGAGAAGTGGTGCTTTAACCATTAAAATATTCACTGGCCAAGTATTACCTAGAACAGACACTAAGGGTTGCAGCGATGAGAATGCTGACATGGATAATTAGACAATTGCATAACCAAAATATCCACTTAAAAGAGAATGGGAGTAGCCCTAATTAAGGAGAAAATGAGAAAAATATGCTCAGGATTGTTTGTGTCTTGGATACTCT
This sequence comes from Rubia balearica, assembly GCA_032355405.1. Taxonomy (NCBI): domain Eukaryota; kingdom Viridiplantae; phylum Streptophyta; class Magnoliopsida; order Gentianales; family Rubiaceae; genus Rubia; species Rubia balearica. Next base: position 5,893 of record JAULKJ010008999.1, read on the forward strand.
AGAATGCGCTGGTATCATAGAACTGGAGCATAAATGTGAATTAAAAGGGCAAAGAAGACCTAGAAAGAATTGGAAGTAGACTCTAAACAATTGTTAGATTTGAACAGAAAAGGAATTTAATCGTGGTCGTCGGATTCAACGATGAGTATGATGCATATGACTGATTTTACCCAGTGTGGGATGAAGGCTCAAGGTCCAGGTCGTAGTGTTCATTTCTGGGCAAAGAATGCTAGTAGAGTTTTTATTTTTGAAAAGCAGAATGCTAGAGGTATAATTTCCTCTTCAGCCTCTGTTTTCCCTTAGTTGCTTGTATAAGTAAAGCCACCCTCTTTCCATTTTCTCACAATTGCACCCTGTTTTTGCCGGCATGCCATCTTAGGGACAGCTATTTACTTCCAAAGAAGCTTTACGTGATTCTCTTGTCAATTTAGCATCTCTTTAATAGTATCATTTTCTGTTCAGGAAACAAATGATAATCTTGAGGATGCCGGCAATGAGTTAATTCTCACCGATGAGGAGATAGTACGATTTCAAATTGGGGAAGTTTTTGCTCATGTGTCCAAAGATGAAGTTGAAAACAGAATAGAAGAGATGAAAGAGGTAACCACCAGAGATCTGGAGAAACTAGAAGAAGAAAAGGAATCAGTACTTGCACAAATGGCAGAGCTCAAGAAGATTTTGTATGGGAAATTTAAGGATTCCATTAACCTAGAAGAGGATTAGTGAAATTGATCTTCTAATGCATCTGTACACTATTTTGTATGGTATCGAACGTGTGGTCTAAATTGACTTTTCTTCCGCATCTCCATGTTCATTAGAATTTCGTCTGTATAACTTTTGGAAAAGGGAATCTTGATTCTTGGCATTTGAGTTTACAGATTTCATCAGTTACAAATAACCAAGCACTCCTTAAGCGGCAGTCATTTTAACATCTATAGCAACAATTCTACTCCCCTGCCCCAGTCATTTCTATATAGAATCTGTTCATGGTTTTCAATAAGCATGTTTGACTAGAAGTATGTGTAGGTACGGACAATAGTGGTACAAAAAAAATTGATATTTAGAAATTACATATCGCAATGAATCTAATCATATCTTATACGATAAAATTATTATTCATATACCTGTTTAAATATGTGGTCAAAATTTGACATATTTGATTAAAGAAAGATTGTGCAAAATTGACTGGGATGGGAATAACATATTAGCATTGAATAACACAAAATTTACTAGTGAGTTCCAACACTATGAGCTACAGTCGCAACCATTTGAAGTTGCGACATTCCATGAACTAGATGCATGCATTCGATATCAACATCACTTGGATTTCCGATCTTCATTTCACTTCTCTGAAATTTTCTTTCCCATGAACTAGATGCATAAATTCGACATCAACTTCATTTGGAGTTTCCAGATGAATTTTATTTTCCTTCCCCCAAATATTTTTTTCTCCCTTTCTCAAATCTTTCATTACATTACATTTTTAAATTATAAAATACAATATTTACATTAAAAAAATAATTTTAAAGTTAAAATGTAAAGTATTTCCCCCGTTCCATTTCAATCTGCAATTTAACTACTCATTTAGTCAAAATTTCTTAATTTTGACTATAAAATTGAATTGTTTAAGTAAAAAAATCTACCGTGTGATACATTGTTATATTTGTCATAACATATATTTTTAAAGTATCAACTTTTCACAAATTTAAATTATGCTTAATGAAAATCTTAAGGATCAAACATTTAGGCCCAGGCCAAGACTCAGCCACGGACTGGGCAAAGCGGAGCCATGTCTAAGAGAGTCAACCACGAACTGGGAAAGGCAAAACCACATACAAGACTCATTCACGAACCAAGATTATAGCAACCACGATGCAACCTATGATTTGAAACCTTAAAACTGCGGAGCCATGATTGCAGTCTACTATAAATATAATGAGAGCAACACAAGCTCGGGTAAGTGACACTAAGCTGAGAAATACAATTCTCTAGAGGAAGGAATTGAATTGATCGTCGGAGCTTTTCCCTTGGAATCACTTCCGAGACTTTTCTTGCAGGTTCGCACTTACAGTACGGTGATTACCAGCCATCTTGCCTGACTGGGGATACCACATCATTGACACCGACTGTGGGGACGAAGAAAATTTTCTTTTTAAGTTCTTTATTCCCTTCAGAGTAACCATGGTTTTCACCAGAAGCGAGAGAAGCCAAAATCATCATACATAGGAACGAACGACTGGGCATAACCAGAATATGCCTCCCTGTTGAGAACATGAATACATTCCAAGCAAAGAACAGGAGCACAGTAAAGAAGACACAGATGATGATGATGATGATGAAGAGGAAGCTGAATCTCCCAATGAAAATCAAGAAAAAGAGAAGAAAGCTTTCGCATCTTTCATAGAAACGAATAGGGAACACCCGTATAACCAGTTCCTAGCCACTATCAAGCTAAAATCCCCAAAGAAATATAAAAAATTCAGTCAAAGATAGGAAAGCTTTAATTACGAAGAGGAGTTAAGGGATATAGTGGTAGAGGACGATACAGAACAATCACCATTAGCACCGTATCTTCGTGATTTCAAAATGCCAAAAGATAAAATATCGTTGCACTTGAGGATCTATGTTGGGACAACATACCCCCAAGGAATTCTTACATTCCTATCGAAATAGTATGCAATTTTGTGATGCGGAAATTGAACTAGTCTGCAAAGCTTTCCCTATTTTCTTGTCTGGTACTGCGATTACATGGTATCACGACCAGCCAAGTGGAAGCATTCGGCCTTGGGCACAGTTATCAGACATTATTTTAGGGCGCATCTATCAGAAGCAAAAATTTAACAAAACGATAGTGGACTTAAACAACATAGCCCAACGAAGTGATGAAATCCTGACAGATTACCACAATAAGTTCGTTACTGAAAGTTTGCAAGTGCGCGATCTATCATTCCAATTGTCACTAGGTGCATTCATGGGGGGTATGCAATCAAGAGAGTTTTACAAGAAGCTCACTAAGAACATGCCTGGGATAAGAGAATTGAAGAAAATGATTGAAAAGCATGTGCGGACAAGCAAACAACCGCAAAATAGAGTGCGAGAGCGACATCGAATACTGCAGAGACTTGAAAAAGTAAATAGAGGAGAATTTGTGAAATGGTCAGTTGAGCTAGTATAAAAAAAGAGGATGGAGGAAATTGTTACAGCGAAGCTAATAAAGCGGGGAACTCCATGGCAAAAAACCAAGATGTGGTGAATGCTCAGAGCAAGAATTAGAAAATGACAGCAGCGGAAGCTATGGCTAGATACTCCCAGAAAAAGTAATTCTATTGATCCATAGATTAACGGAAGCTCTACATAACAACGCCCGGAAATCTATGGCTAGATACTCCCCTCCGGAAGAACCAACTGACTAAAACTTCGCTGCGATGAGACGATAACATTTATAAAAAAAGATGCGGTTCCCAACGCTTCACCTTATAATGACCCGATGGTCATTATTGATAAGATTGGAAATGCCAAAGTTCATAGAGTATTCGTTGACCACGGGATTTCTGTCAATATTTTATTTGTTAATTGCTTTGATAAACTCGAATTCAAGCGAACTGATTTGAAGAAGTCTACATCCTCTCTTAGGCTATACCGGACGAGTGGAGACACCGTTGGGTAACATATAGCTATCAGTTACCATAGGTGGGAATGAAAAAAATTTCACCATCATGTGCGACTTTGTTGTCATTGATGCACAAATCCCATTCAACGCCATCATTGGTAGGTCCTGGATGAACATAACGAAAGCGATATGGTCCCCATATCACTAGTGATGAAATTTCCAACTCCAAACAACTAGGCAGTGCATGGCTATCGCAATGAGAGCATGAAGAAATGCTGAAGAAAAAAAAATGATCAGCCCCTTGGATAATAGCTTACTCAAGAAAGAGGACCCTCAAGTGGATCTCAGTGAGGAAACTGAAATTGTCATTTTGGATGATGTGGACACTTCCAAATGCGTTAAGATAGGAAAATATCATCCAAGAAAAGTGAAAGAAAAAGTGACAGAAATTCTGCAAAATCATAAAGATACATTAGCATGGACTATGCAGAACATGGGATGAGTCAATTCATACATAGCTACCCACTCTTTAAATATCAACGATTTGATCAAGCCAATTATGCAAAAGCAACGAAGCTTTGCTAGTGATAGACAGAAAGTGATTGAAGAGGAGGTTAGAGCATTGCTCCATGTTGGTATCCTAAAGGAAGTAATTTATCTGTAGTGGTTGGAAAACCCAGTGATGGTAAAGAAGGCAGATGCAGTATGGAAGATGTGCATAGACTTTGTCGATCTAAACAAAGCATGTCCAAAAGACTGTTATCTGTTACCTAAAATTGACCAGTTGGTGGAAGCAATATCAGGAAAGTCTTAGTGTTCTTAGATGCATACAAAGGATACCACTAGATACTGATGAATCCAGAAGATACGGAAAATACAGCTTTTATAACAAGCTTTGGAGTGTTTTGCAACGTGAACGTGTCTTCGGCCTAAAGAATGCTGGCTCAACATATCAAAGGTAGTCGACACTTCATTTCACAATCATATAGGACAAAATATTGAAGCATATGTTGACGACATGGTGATCAAAAGCAAAAAGGTGTGTTGGTTCACGCAGGACTTGAAAGAAACCATGGATACGCTGAGCGCGATTGGAATGAAACTCACCCTAAGAAGTGCATAATTAAAGTGGGCGCAGGAAAGTTTTTGGGGGTATAGAGTATCCTCCAAAGGAATTGAAGCTAACCCGGAAAAGATACAAGCAATAGTCGATCTCCCTCAATCGCGACCAGTCAAAAAAGTGCTGGAGTTGATGAGATCCCTAGAATCACTTAGCAGGTTCATCTCGAAAGCTGTGGAAAAACATTTCCCACTGTTCGACATCTCTAAAATGGCCTAGAAGTTCAACTGGAATGAGGAAAGTCAGAAAACATATGAGTCATTGAAAGAACAGCTCCAAGCATTGCCAACACTAAAGTAACCAATACTAGAAGAGACTCTATACCTGTACCTGGAAATTTCAAGAAGAACAGTGAGTTCAGTCTTGGTGTGTCAAGAAGGGCAAAGATAAGTGCCGGTACACAACATCAGTAGGATATTGCAATGTACATAAATGGTTTACTTGCCGAACGAAATATTAACTCTTGCATTAGTCTACTCAGCAAGGAGACTGCGAAGCTACTTTCAAAGTCACAACATAGTTGTGTATACTGACTACCCTATCAAAAATATCTTGAGCAAGCCAGAATCGTCTGGCAGAATGACTAAATGGCCTCTTGAATTGGAACAATATAAGATCCAATTTCAGTCGCGAACTACAATTAAGGAGCAAGCCTAGCAGATTTCATTGCAGAAATAATGACTACAGATGCAAAAGAGGCAAGTATACCATAAAATATTGGAATAGACAAAGGGAAATCAAAGTGGACAGACATCGCAGGGAAATTGTTTGTTGATGGAGCGTCAACAAAGAAGGCTGCGGTGCAGGATTGCTACTAGTAAATCCGGATGGAGTAGAACATAAATACTCACTTTGTTTCTATTTCCCACTCATAAGCAACGAAGTTGAATACGAAGCACTAATACGTGGGTTGGACCTTACAATCATGATAAAGGTCAAGAGCATTAAGTGCTTTAGTGATTCACAGATAGTGGTTCAAAAGTGCGTGGAGATTATAAGGTGTGAGAGGAGCAGTTCATAAAGTATTTAAGGAGAGTTCGCTAGCTTATGGGATAACTTGAATACTTTGAGTTTAGCAAGTACCAAGGAGCAAAAATACCAAGGAAGGCACCTTAAGTAAGCTGGCAACAGCTGACTTCGATTTGCTGCTGGGGCATAATGATGTGAATGTAGAGATCATTCCAGTTAGAAGTACGGTCACAAAAATTGTGTCAACGGTTCAGACAGAAGAAACAAATTGGATGATGCCGTTAAGGGGCTACTTCAAAACAAGAAAATTTCCAGCAGATAGAATCTAGGCTAGAAAGCTAGAATTAAGGTCGTACAACTACGTTTATGAGGAGGGAATCTTATACAAAAAGGTTTCCTATCTCCATGGATTGAGTGTGTATGACAATCCCAAAAGAACTAAATCATGAAAGAAGTTCATGAGAGACTATGTGGGACCCATCAAGGTTCTCGAACAATCGCGAAGAAAATAATTCGAGTAGGGTATTATTGGCCAACAATGTTTAACGATATGCACAACTTTGTGGTAAAGTGCAAAAGCTGCCAAATTAATGTTTCGGTATCGCACAAGCCACAAGCTACTCTAACAGTGATATGGAGCCTGGCCATTCAACAAATGGGGAATTGATTTGGTTGGACCTTTCCCTAAAGGAGCTGGTAATGCAAAGTTTCTAATCGTAGCGATTGACTACTTCACGAAGTGGGTAGAAGTGAAGCCATTGGGAAGAGTCACGGCAGAAGCAACAAGAAAGTTTGTTTTGAAAAATACAGTTTTTTGGTTTGGTGTACCTCAAACGATCGTCACAGATAATGGTATGCAGTTCACAAGTGGAACCTTCACCGAGTGGCGCTTGAAGTTAGGGATTGTGCAGAAATTCACGTCTATAGCTCATCCCTAAGCTAATGGCCAAGTGGAGGTAACTAGTAGAATGTTAGCCCAAGGAATTCAAAAATGATTGGTAGGAAAGCGAACCGAATGGGTAAATGAGATACCCAACGAGTTATGATCATACAGAGCAACAGTGCGAGAACCAATTGGAGACACACCGTACAACCTAGTTTACGATCATGAGGTAGTAATACCAGTTAAAATAGGGAACTTAAGCCTTAGAATGGAAAAACAATAAAGGCAGTAATCGCGAAATGATGACATTGCAAAAAGGTTCATACGCCTTAAAAAATGCAACAAAAGCAAGAAATAGATTTTGCAACTTTGCACAATATATCTTTACAATCTCAATCTTGAAAGCTATAGATTTTGTAAAAAGAAGTACAATGACACATGTGCCTACGAAAACAACGATAAAAGCAAGCAATAGAACTTGCAGATTCGTATAAATCAGGTTGTCATAATCTATAACTCGCAAGTAATAGATCTTGCAACTTAGCACCAACTAGATGTCAATACATCAAAGAAGCATTTTGGTACCATAATTTCATACTGGTGATCACCAATATTCGTAAGCAACTCAAGAAAAAAACATAAGAATATAGTGATGGCAATATCTAGTAAATACGACATGTTACACTAGTCATACGCAAATGCAAGGTTACACAAAATAGAAGAACAAACATAGTACTTCTATCTTTTGGAGAAGTAATTTATTACATCAAAGAAAAACAAGTTATCTACACCTTGGTGCACGAGATGGCCTAGCTAAAGAAGAACTATCAGAGCGGTGGGATTGCTCAGCTTGGCATTCCTTCAATAAAATATGATCATAGCGCCATTTCATATGCAAGTAAGTAGAGTGGCGGGTTCTACCGCTTTGCTATATACGATCAAGATACATAGTATGCTTTAAAGTCAGTTATAGGACCAAACTCTTCGCGATCAAGTTGAATACTCATGACGTCAAAGGTGTCTTGATACCTTTTATTCAAATCCTCTAGGTTACGTATCTCCTCCTGTAGTTGACGGATATTTGACCTAACAGATTCAGATAGATTAATTCTCTGCCCACTAATATTCATAGTTAGATCCCCATGGCTAGTGGAACCATGAGGCTCTACAGAAAAGCTTTAAGTTTATCTTTGTAACCAACGCAAGCTTGTTCAAGCTCATGCACGCACGAGTCAAGGTGGTCACACTCAGCATGAAGGTGATCGTTCTCACCATGCAAGTGGGTATTTACAACGAGCTGTTCATCAAACCTGCTCTGCCACATAGCAAAACATCTAATAATAGGTCAATACGATAAAACTATTTATCTATGATTACAGTCTGCTGATGAGCCTTGCGCGCTTTATTCGCTGCAAAATTATTCGCTTCTTCTTGCTGACCAATCATTTTAACCAAGCTTAGCTATTGTCGTTGATTAAGGACGCTCTGTTCTGCGTAAAATTCTTTCAACTTGCGAATATATTCTTGTGAATTACTAGTGGTCTTCTTCTATCCAAGCTCCAGATCGTTGATTCTCAGTATACATTTGAGACGAATGCCCAACGACAACGCCCACTCCTGAATGCGACTGGGAAGGTTGGGCAAACATTCGTACATACCAACAGATTCGAGATCAACTAAGCTGCGAACAATATCCTTGTTGATGGATTCAATATTGTAACCATTGCGTACAAATTTACTAAAATGATGGGATGGAGATGACGAAGAAGTAGGGACACATCATCTTAAGACATAATGGAATAGATTCCAGAGCTGAACTCCCAACACATGAAAAACAATCACCAGAAAGTAGCTCAAAATATTCCTTAGATAGGGAGCTAACACTAGAACCCAATATATTAGGAAGATTTAAAAACTTACTGTCGATAGAAATATCAACTCCATGCATATGAATAAATATGGGGAAAAAATACAAAATTAGAGTTGGCATACAAAATTCAGATTGAAGGCAGCACATATAGTTCAGGTATGTATTAAAAGTATCATTATGCATTACAGACATAAATCCGAATGGTATTAAATTAAACCATAACTCTAAAATTAACTAACGTTAGAAGGAGAAGCAGACACATGATGGGTAATGAGAGAAGAATCCCGTCTATTCGCATTCTGAGTAGAATCCTCCATGATTGTGTTAACCTCCAGGTTAGAAGATGGCTTAGGGTTAGGAGAAGCGAATGGGAAGCTATCAAGATAATCGACTTGGCAACCTCGTAGCTCAGGAATAGAAGGCAAGGAGGGAAAACCAGTGAGATGCGATAATAGGGAATAAGGATGTCCACCATAAAAAAATTACTAATAAATTCAGTATTAAGCGCATTCTTCAGCTGCTCCAATGTCTCCTCACACTTAGCCAGTGAAGGTAATTTATTCTCCTTCAGGGCAGGGTTCATCTTCCGCAGCTACACCAAAGCCTCACACAAACAAACATTCCAAGAAAAACTAGAAACTTCTTCAAAAAGGTTGAAGAAGGAATTAATTTTGAAAAGACGGTCGACAAGAACTTAAGGATAACTAGGCAAAGAAGGGCCCTTAGTTCACATCTCCTCCAACTCAGAGCGAAGCTTACTTGCTTCGTCTTCAGCAGCCTGCGCAATCTTCTCTGTAGCTTCAAGAGAGATCTTCATAGCCTTGTGCTCCTTCATGCTAACTTTATACTTCTCCAATATCAAACCCTTCTCCTTGGAAAACTTAGCAACCCGTTCACCAACAAGCCTCGGACTCTTACCAATCTTATGATATCCGTCAGAAAAAAATACAAACAAATATAACAATCAGATATCATAAGAAAAGAATACTAATATAGGACAAAGTCATTTTAAAACTATAACAAACATATTGCAACCATGGATTCTTGCAGAGGAAGTTTGGAAAAAGTGACAGCTTTAGTCCCTTCTGCTAACAAATTACCACTTCATGGTAGAGACCTCTTCATCTTCTGGTACCCTGACTTCAATTTGCGCTAATTAGAAGTTCGCCTGATCGAGGTTCTTCCATGAGACACCATCAACACCAGTGTCATGTGGAGGGACGGATATATTCTCCATCACTTCAAGTTCATCGTCTGGGATGAACGACCTATCAATCTTGCAACCGACTAGATACATATCTACCATTCAACATACAACTAAAGTCAACCGAACACACAAATACAATTGAGCAATACGAAAACAACAAGGGATAAAAAAATAACGCATGAAAAATAGATAAACTAGAAGATAGCAACAAACAAACACCTTCTCTCTCAGATTTCAGCTTGGCGTAGACCTATCGAGTGTTCGCCGAGTTTTAACGCAACCTCATAATTAGCAATAAGATGAACCCCCGGCTTACAAAGTTTATACTTGGGAACATTATAGTTCCAAGTAAGAAGGGTCTATTCGCACTCATGATGTAGTTTACATAAAAAATATTTATGCCACACCACAAATACTAGGTAAACCACTGACAAACTCAACAGTGGGAATGACTGGATAAAAATTGAATTCGTCAGATGAGTTTTTCACCTTACAAAATTGATACAAGCTACGAAATAATTCAATCGAAAAAGGGACATTGGCTTGGGTACACACATAGTGGACACCCACAATGATTGAGATACCCTTAGAATTAAACTGTGACAACGCTATTTGATAAGATAGAAGAAAAACTATGACATGCTGAGGGAGGGAAAAAACAAGACCATATTTGAGATATCTAAATAAAAAGGTATGTAACCATCCGTAGGAGTGCAAACACTCCTAGAGATAAGAGGAGCTTTGAGCTCAAACAAAGACATGAAAGAAAAATTAATTTAAAATTTTCCAAGCAGTTTTTGGACATAATGCTATTAATGGTAGAAAAACCCATGGGATGATCTAAATCCTCCCCAGAGTCAACATCATCAACTCGGAAATCCTCTAGGAGAGAATCAGTGGGATTAGAGGTAGACATTCAGGCAGGAATCAGTCATAAATTTGACATGAAAACCCTATTAACTAGAGCTACAAAATACAGACAGCAAATTCCGGCAAAACTTAAAGAATCACAAAGGTAATGCGCCCAAAAAGACAACCGGATAATTTTTGGCCAAGCGTAAACAACAAACTTGGGTGAACAGATACACCGCACAGATTCACAATAGAGAAAAATGCCTAAAAGGGGGAGAAAATAAAGACATAGAAACTTACGATTTGAGAGGGCGGAGAACGACGATGCACAGGAACAATAAGAAGGGACAAGGAAGATGAAAGACTGAGGCATTTGAAAAACCAATAAAGTATGATATTTAAATTAGGACACTGAAACGTAAAAATCGAGGAGTTAAATCTGTCGGAAACATCATGATGGAATTTTGACATAAAAAGTAAGTTATCTTTTACGGAATACAAGAAGACGACGGTATATGAATATGTGATACACTGAACAATGACGGAGTTAGGTCGCCAAATTCAAATAATTTATAAGTTAAGCAAAGATAACGACAAATGAGAAAATTAGGAACAACATAGCGAATACTGAGGAGAGAATCTCGGTCTAATGAAATAAGATCGCAATAGCCAAGTCTATCAGAAGTTCTAAATTTGAAGTATGAATTCAAATTCAATTCGAAAACTAGATATTCCAACAAAATCGTAAGTGTAGCCAAGAAGCATGCAACACTTCACGAAGACAATATAAGTTACTGTGATGACGGACATGTTAATATAGTTTAGGAAATAAACCGAACAACAGTTCGGACATATTCAATAAACATGGTCATCGCTTCGTGTTTCTTTGACTTCATGGCATTAGGGGCTTATGGTGTATACCTATCGCACAAACTAAAAGTTGTTGGCCTTTAGGCCCAGCCTAAAACTCAACCATGAACCAGGAAAAGCGGAGCTATGTCCAATAGACTCAGCCACGAACCGAGAAAGGCGGAACCACATAGAAGACTTAGCCACAAACCAGGATTATAGCAACCAGAATGCAACCCACGATCTGAAACCCTAGCAACGCGGAGCCATGATTTTAGTCTACTATAAATACAAGGAGTTCAACACTGACTCAGGTAAGTGCCACTAAAATGAGAAATACTAATTCTCTAGAGGAAGGAATTGACTTGATCGTTAGAAATCTTTCCCCAAAATCACTTTCGGGACTTTTCTTGTAGGTGCACACTTATAATACGCTGATTACAAGCTATATTGCCTGACCGGGGATACCATATCAACCGTCTTCCTATAGGTATATAGAAAGACGGTGTTTAATCTTAAACACTATATAATAGAAATTGTTTGATTGGTGTTGTCAACTGGGAGGCCGTCGCCGTGCCTCTCAAAGATAGTATTTATAAGCCCTGGTTGCGGCTATACTACTAGAAAGTAGATAGTGGCAAGTCGGGGTCGTCCACAGAGAAGAGGGATACTCCTAAGCGTT
>JAULKJ010009103.1:0-27619 GCA_032355405.1 Rubia balearica
TTATCTCATTATGTAGGGTTATATTTGCACTTTCGAAAATAGCAGGGTTATATCTGCACTTTCTTCAATTATGTAGGTTTATATCTGCACTTTGCTCTTTTGGTTAAAATAGGAATGGAAAATACCAAATAGTTCAGAATTAAAATTTTTGAACTCGTAACTCTTCAATCGGCTCTTCAGTTTTTCCATCAGATCATCTTCCGAGTGAGAAACATGTCCAAAACCATCTTTTAATAGGTCGGATTACATTCCAAACTCGGAACTAGTTCGGATGCTATGGTCAACTTAAAAAATAATAACATTTCTTTAATGACATACTACCTATTAAATTCGACTGCTAGTTTGTGAAACATGTCAAAAATAATTACAAGGCCTTGAATCCCTAGTTCTCTTTGCTTTTTTAGCCTTTTCTCTAGGGATGGCTCGGTAGTCATATTTTCTATTGAACCCTAAACTCAAGTTCTTGTGCTCAAACCAGTGGAGTCATAATAATCTAGACACATAAGTCGATAAAGCGGCATAACTCCCTATTTTCTGAGCATCGTCGTGATCAATCCCCCATAGGGGAGATCCTTCTTCTTCCCAGCGCTTATCATCTAATTCAAGAGTTTATTACCAAGGTTTATCTTAACTCCTGTAAAATAGCATCAAATTTCCTATGGTCAGCTCGGAAGCATGACCTCACAACGGCAATATGTTCACGATATCCACTCGTACACTAACATTATTTCTACATTAAGTACACCTACGTTGTACTTTACTACATGACCTAGCATTGAACCCTCCATATAGAAATATTTTCCAGCCATAGCATAGTGCGCATGTACTCAGTAACTCCAGGCCACTATTGCTGGCGGAAAATTTCTAAAGGTTCTTCAACATCCTCAGGCAAACAGGTTGTGGGGTTAGTGTAGTTACAACCTAAGACCTCATTGATCATAAATTTAGTCACCGGGATCAGTAAACCATTAACCTTAGTGAGGTCATGGTTTTTGTTTTACTCTGGCATAGGTTTGCATAAAACTGAACTACCTCATCATGGTACACGGGTTCGGCTAATTTTAATAACTTATAAAATTGAGAATTTTCAAAATGTTGAAGCAATTATTTCAACCTCGACGGCCCAAGTATGAACTAAGCACAACTTTAGAATTCGTACACTTATGGCGAAGGAAAACGATGTACCTTTTTTCAGCCCCTTCGTTGAAGAACTTTTGACTCTGCCCAACCTCAACGAATGGTTTATGAGCCCTTGTTGATGCTTGTGAACCTGCCCTAGCTCCACGACTCCTCGCCATTGCAATCGAATTGAGTGTTTTGTGGGGAAATTTGATTGAAAATTTTGAACCTAGGTTTTGAGGGAATTGAGGATTTTTTATTTCTAATCGCCACGTTTTATATACTAAGGGTGAAGACACAGTTCCGAGTAAGGAAGAGGCTCCCAAGTTACTTTCGAGTTTGGAAGTGGTTTTACGGGCCAATAGAAATAGGAAGCATTAAATTATATTCAAACCCACATTAAAACACAATATTTCAAATGGAGTTATCTCTTTTTTCCTACCCAAAAATATTTTATTCCCCTCCCTTTCATCCATTCCTCTCAATCCATCCCACATTTCCTAATTTTTTCTTCCAAATCAAGGTAAACCCTAGCTCATCCACTCAATATATGACATCTTATAAAGTTTTCTAGCAATGTTGGAGATATGAAGTTAGGGTAAGTGTTCCAAGCCATGTGTGATTGAGGCCTTTGGGAGTTACAATCCATTTCAAGACATGAAAAGGTAAGCATCAATCTCATTGGATTTCATTAAATGTTTTAGCATCACTTGTTCTAATTTCATAAGGTTTCGGTTACAGGTCATGATCATGAACTAATTTGTAGAAATGAAATGTTTATATTTATTGTCTTGTGCTAGGGTTTATGAAGTACATGTAGTGTTGTGCTAGGGTTTACAAAATAAATATTGATTTTTATACATTATTTTAGGTAGTAAAATGTCACGAAAAGGGACTCCAGATGAAGTCCCACCTACGGAAGAAAAAAATGATAACTCGGTTGGAAATGAGGATGATGAAGGGGAGGGGTAGGATGAGGTAGGAATAGCAAAAACTCACTGTAGGAAATTAATTATAGCGGAGAATTGCTAGAAAAGAGTTAATGTAGTTAGTTTTTAACAAGTTGGGTAAATGTTTGTCGGAGGAACGTGCTAGGTGGTCTAGTTGGGTTTGAAATGTTGGTAGAGACATAAAGTACGATAATTGGAATGAGGTCGTAAAGGAGTACAAAGACATCTTTTGGGTTAAGTGCAAGGTACTATTATGGATATTATTATGATCCACACAGAATATAATTACTAGTATCCTAATATTATCAATTAATTTTTGACATGATTGCCTTAATGAATTTGAAATAGAGACCCTTTGAAATCGATACTCCCGGAATAGAGGTTTTGAGGAAAATGGCAATGTGCATGTTATCGAAGAGTTGGAGAGAGCACAAGCACGCATTACTTAGTGATTACATATTCTGTCATAGGAAAGGAGAACGTCCTTGGTTAACTTATACACACATTCAACTTGAAAGTTGGGAGATACACAAGTGAAGGGCCTTGGAGAATGAAGAAAATGTTAGTCCACTTATATATAAGTTTGTAGGTATTTATATTACCTTGTTCTTGGTAGTCACTTCTCTATGGATTCGTAAGGGGGCGCGGGAAAAAAAGAGACAAAATGGCAAGAATAATGCATATCCTCATCGGAAGAGTCGTGGGAACTATGGTTTAGCGTCCCTCGAATTCATAAGAGAGCGTTTCAGAAAGGGTGTCCAACTTGCAATTGAGAGGGGGTGATAGAGGAGGAGGCAAGACCATCAGTCATGTTGATTGATGTGGAGGAGATCGAGAGGTGTGATCTATTACTAAGGAGCCATCAAAACAAGGATGGTAGATTCACTAAACCTTCAGAAATTGAACTTGCGGAACGAGTGGTAAGCCTCACTTGATTAATTATTTTTCCAACATCCATTGCACTGCTTCATCATTTTTAAATTATACAATTTTCAATAACATCACGTATGTAGGCTAAATTGAAACAATATCAAATACAAGGAAACTTTGTTCCAACTGGTAAAAATTACATCCTTACCGAAACTACAGATAAATTAGGTCACCCGAGTCGTGCTAAGGGGGGAGAGGGGCAGGTGCCTTCTTATCACAAAAATATTCTTTTGGAATTGTGGGGTCGTACACTAGGGCAAAACCGTCTAGGGTGCACATCTTGCAAAAAGAGCTATCATACGAGACAAACGCATGAGCAACAAGACATTTTAAGAGCGAAGTTAATCCAACACACCGGTCTTCCTGTCCCAGAGAATTTGGATGACTTCATGCCAAATTGGACTCCACCATCTACATGTTCACGCCACTCACCGTGAGAAGTTGAAGTCAACCACGACCCAAAGCTTCCAACACCAACCGAAGAAGAAAACAACTTAGACAAGGTGATCACATCACCACCCATATAAGTACTCTATTTTTTTACACTCACAATCAATATTACACAACAGGATTTGCAAGTAAGTTGAAGTTTAATTTTTAATACCATATAGTCATCAAGTTCGTGTGAGCTATACATTAATCAAGGAGACAAAGGTATGCCCTTTATGCTGCCTACGGTATTTTATACCCGACAATACGACATAATCATGGCAAACCAATTGTGAATGGTATTTGTCGAGTTTCGTTGAAAGAAACGGTTGTGTTCAACGCCCCATTTCCAATTCAATATGGAAACTATAAGAAGGTGGGTCCCTCACGAGGGATGTTTCTTCTTTGGACTCGTCGCCTAGTTATGTCAACCCGGCAATGGATAGTCATTCGAAGGAGGCACCCCTAAAGACACCTAAGCCGGTTGTAAAAACACCGAAGAAGGTTAGAGCACCGATAACTAGGGCGTAAGTGAATGAGAATTCACCTCAATTCGTTATGTCGTTGTTTGATGGGTTTGTCGCATACCTGGGTAAGTCAACATGCTTATTTTTTGAAAATGAGTGTGTTTTTTGTGCTAAACGAGATATCATTGCCTTATGGATTGACATCGAAAACCTTTGGAGGTGTGAGCAAGTGAAACAAACTGAAATGTCCCTATACCTATTGTAAGTATATTCTTTAATGATTAAAATTCAAATTTTAGGTAGTAATAAATATTGTATGCAATTAATGATCACAAATTTTCTTCGAAGGTACATGTATTACATTGCATGTCAAAATGCCAAGGATCGGGTGGCCTATTTGTGCCCCTTGATGACTCAAGAAATTGCCTTCACATTTGACGAATAGATTGACTATATCGGCAAGAGTCTGGGCCGGAAAGAAGATAAAAAATTATTAATTGCGCCATCATTGAGCGGTAATTGTTAGAAACTCATGTTAATTAACACACGTATTTGAGTCAGTTGTTTATATATTAATTATTCTTGCAGGGACCATTGGAGATTAATTTTTGTTGTCCCAGAGAAGAAGCGTGTTTTTTGGATGGATCCGTTGTACTTCCAACCCTCTGACACGTTTGTGAAAATTTTGGGTGCCTCAATGAATGTCACAGCAGATTCAAGTAATACAGCTTTGGATGTACTCGAAATCAAAGTGTCATTTATACGTTCTCATTTACTAGTATTCTATATTTTCAAGATTTATGACTACTTACATGGCATTTGATCAGTACAAAAAACAAGAAAAACTTGGAAGTGTGGGTATTACATAATGCTATACGCTCTGAGTCCATTCAACAAGTCCGAGTGTATTACCTAGAAATCGACAAAGTAAGTTTCGAGTTCTATTTTATGTCATTTATTAAATTATTTATCATCCTAATTGTCATATTATCATACTCACATATTTTTCAAGTCAACAACAAGCCGTATTCACAGGATGATATCAACGTAACAAGTAATTTCTTGGCAAGGTATTTAATGAACGCCCAGTCGGCATTTATTGGAAATCCAACTGTGGTTTAGAATAGTGTGGGATCTAATTTGTGGTGTATACATATGGATAACGCATAATGTGTGGAATAAAAATTTTCAGATATCTATTCCTATCTATATATTGTTGTTTTGTTAGTTTAGTCTATAAATTTTTGGTAGTTAGCTAGAATTTTAATGACATTTGTTTTCTGGAATAGAACTGGCTAGATTTATATTCTTATCTATAGAATGGTGCTTCGTTAGCGTATTCTATAGATCTTTGTATGTATTGGAGCGGTTATATGAGACTTTTCTTTTGTCCAGGTTTAATATATTGGTATTTCTGGTTTTTACATCTTTGCCGGAATGAGTTCCAAATGCGGAACCATATCCCAACTTCATGTATATGGGGTTTTAGAAAAGCTAATACATCAGTTCTCGATTCAGAACTTAAGATCCGAAATACCACCCGATTTAGGAATTTTAAATATATTTTTATTACTTTCAAGCTTCAAAATACAGTAGTGGAATAGATAGTGCAACTGATTCAGGAACTGATTGCAAAGGTCGGAAAATGAATCCAATTGAGGAACCTCAATTACGTTCTGGACTCGAACCCAATTTTAACCCCCGACAATACTATGAATGTTTCAAACTCAGGACTCTAGTTCCGAGATCGGAACTGCTGGAAAGTGGTTCCACCACCTCGTTGAAAATAACAACCTTCAATGGCATCATTTTATGGTGGTTCCTCGAATTGTCTTTGATCAATGGAGATCAAATTCACTGCCAGAGAAGTCACCTAAAGTGACTTCTCTAGTACGATATAATCGCCTTTAATAAGCCAACCTCCACTAGTGTTAAAGTCAAACATTTTCATTGGTGATTAGTTTTATCTATATAAAGTCAAGTAAGGTTATGTCTGTAATTAGTTAGAGTCAAACCTTAGCTATTGTTTATATATGGAAAATCAAGCCTCATTTAATAATAGTTATTAAATAAAATAATGATATTAATAATAAAAAAACAAAGGGAGAATCCAAATTAATGATTATTTTGACGATGCATCTATATTATTTTATTACTTTCTGTTTTGGAAGCCCTAAATTGTCCCTATTTTAGGACTTGGGCAAAAGAAGTCAAATTATAGTTATTAGTATTTATATATAGAAAGCCAAGCCTTAGTTATTTATATACTAATAATAAAATAATAATCTTAATAATAAATTATAGAGGGTGAATGTAAATTAGCAAATGTATAAGTTTCACATTTCATTTAGAGTAATATATTATTTGAAAATGTGGAAGGGCTAAAATATTACTAATTTAGGAAATGGGCCTAAGTAGGATTATGGCCCATGTCTATGACAGAGACATGCAATGTCGGTTACAAAAAATAACCGATATATGTAAGCGAAAAGGGTGTACGACGTCAGTAATTCATGTCTGCTAGAGGGACATACGACATCGGTAAAAAAAATTGATGTCGGTAAGCGAGAAAGGCGTGCAACATTGGTCATTCATATCTACGAGTGGGACGTGCAACACCGGTCACACAAAAAATTGACGTCGGTAAGCGAGAAGGGTGTGCGACGTCGGTCATTCATGTCCACAAGAGGGACGTGCGACGTGGTAACAAAAAATAACGGACGTTGGTAAGTGAGAAGGGTGTGCACGTTAGTCATTCATGTTTGCGAGAGAGACGAGCAACTTTGGTCACAAAAACAACCGACGTCGGTAAGCGAGAAGGGCGTGCGACCTTGGTCAATCATTAATTTTTACCTCAATTTTTTTAAAATTGAGGTAAAAAAGAACTTTTTACTTTGGTTTTTTTAACGGAAGTAAATTACTTCGTTCTTTAAAAACCGATGTAAAAGAACTTTTTACCTCGATTATTTGTTGAATTCCAAATAATCGAGGTAAAGGGGGTGAAGTAATAGGTGTTGTTTCTTGTAGTGCTTACAGCGTGTACGGATTACATTAAAACAATGGAGCAAATTTCCCTGATTTATATCATATAAATGCTACTAAAAGTCTTGCTGGTATGAAAGAAATACATGTAGAAGCAAGGTGTACTTTGTATAAACAACATGCAAATGTAGTCCGTTTCAGACACAAGAATGACTCTCAACATCTGGAAAAAAAAAGATATGGGATAAATACTAAAAGTGCTCATAATAGAATTCTTGGATTAAAAAAAATATATTCATTATTCATTGAACGGAAATCTTCCATTAGAGAACTTACAGTTAAAATAATATTTCTATCTAGATTAAGTAACAATTTCGAACACGATGAATCAATTATCAATCTTCAAAGGTGGACCATCTTTAAATTCCTCAAGTTTTATGTCATTTTCATTTGAATCCTCATCGTGCTGGAAAGTCTTGTGGAGTCCAGTGTTTAAAAAATTCAATTCCTTGAAAGTTATAACCACTTTAAGTTAGATCAAGCTCATGCAAAAATTCATACACATTGAATACTAAGAAATGTAACATATACGTAAACACGTGCAGTTCTTAATTCAAAACGAACAATCAACAACAAATTAATGAAAATAAAAGGTCATACACAATATAAATAACTAGTACACACTGAATAGTAATAAAAGCAATGTATAAGTAAAAAGTTGATGTTCCTAATTCAAATGAATATTCAATAAAAAAATGGGGGAAAAGTTATACATTATAACACTAACAAGTACACACTTGATACTAACAATTGCAACATATAAATTGGTATGGAGTGCCCTTCCGGATCAACATAGTTCCCAGGATTGGCACCGTAAACTCAGCCACTTTGAGCACCTGCGAAAGAATTCCCAAGGATGTTCCCCAAGAGCAAGCTTGACGCTCAAGTTAACGTTGGCTTTTTATCATGTTTTTCCTCTTTGAGTTACATACCTTGCACTAGTGTTTTGCCTCTTCATTTATGGTTCTTCTTCATCGTGTAATCATGTTAGGCATGATATTCTCCGATCTTCTAGATCGTGGTCCGGTAAAGGGTGTTGTGTCACTGGTTCTTCATCTTACTGAAGCGAGGTGTTGTTCCTGTTTGGCGAACCACTTCATTTCTGCGATGTGTTAGTTCTAATACTGGACTTTGCAAACCGTTTCGTTCCTGCGAGGTGCTAGTTCTAATACTCGACTTTGCTTAACTTGGCAGCTATACACCATAAGTAAACTGATGCAGTTCTAATTCAAAATCAATTATCAACACCAAATGAAAATAAAAAGGTATACAAAGTACAACTAACAGGTACACATTGGAGACTAACATATGCAATATATAAGTAAACAAATGCAGTTCTCAATTCAAAACGAACAATTAACAAATGAAAATAAAAATAAAAAGTCATACTCAATACAACTAGCAAGTACACACTGAATACTAACAGATACAACATATAAGTAAGCTGATACAATTTCTAATTCAAAAGAAACAATCAACAAGTTTGTTGTTACAACAAGAAGGGAATTTAAAACCAGATTAGAGAAAAACGCACATAGAAACTCAAAACACATAAAGGTGATGTCTATCCATTGCTCAAAACAAGAAAATCAAAGTAACACAAATAACTAGCACAAAATGATAACAAAAGCATCTATAAAACACAGAATATAACCTCTAACTATCCAACGAATCTCAAATAAATGAATGAACAGACTAACAAGAATCAACACCGAAAAGCGAAGAGCGGACGGAGAATATGCTGGAATAGAGGTTTCACAACTATGGCACAACCAGTGGCAGTTACAAGAGGAGGCGCAACCGACGGCGGCGAAGGTTACGAGAGGTGAATATGGTGGAACTGGCAAAATAGAGGTTACGATAGGAAGCTATGGTGGAACAGCGGCGGCATAGGTGAGAGGATATGGAAGTTAAGAAAGCATTAGGTTAGTATGGAAGATGCAGATCGGGGATGAAAAAAATGGAAATGAAAAGGGAAACTTTGATATCTATAAGAAGCACTAAATTTAGATTATATAAAAAACATATACCATTTTGCAATCAAGTTTCTCACCTATCCAATCTCTTAAAAAAGGTCACCTTTTTTAAAACCTTATCTGCAAAAGAAAAATCAATACAACAGATGTTTCATGTATCCACATTTCTATTACATTGCACTAATACTCCGCCGCACCCACTCATCTCCCTTAAAAGTTAAAACCTTAACTTTTTCTTCAATTTTTTATTTTTAAAATTAAAATAAATTTTCTTAACGAGTGATGGATTATGTTGACTCCTCAAACCACTCTAGAATATATAGTATACATAAGAGTATATTAGATTAAGTGATGTGTTGGACCTTGGCTAAGAGAACAAAATAACATGTAAATCTAACAAGACAAGGATAAGAAAAATAAGGGATATGTATCCACAATTAATCCTCCACCCCTTAGTGTCGAGTGGGCAGACAACCAATTATCTTCTAATATCTTGATCAAAATGTTGTTTTCATTTCGTCCTCATTGTTATCAATATAAGAAAATGAAGAAGCTATCATTTATATATTTTAATTATTAATCTTTAAACGTGTATATTATTGATACTTTTCCACAATTAATCCTAGCTCCAACCCTTGGTATTAAAGAAGGAAGCTTTCTTTCTTTATTCTTTTTTTTTAAGAAGAAGGAAGAATGAAATCAGATTAAAACCTTGTACTCTGATACGATGTGAAAATGAAATTCACTTTGATTAATAATACATTCATCTCATTATATAAAAGTAGTACTCCCTCCGTCCCAATTGAATCTGCACATTTCTATTTTAATCTGTCTCATCTGATTCTACACACTTTCTATTTTAATCTGTTCCAACTAGATTTGCATACTTTCCATTTAGAAAATATTCAACATAAAAAAAATTATTTACCCCTAAAATCTATAATTTTACACTCCACTTGGTCGGCTGCAAATTCAATTTTTTAACCATTCCTCTCATTTTAGCCATTACACTTCTCCTCTAATAATGAAGAAAACCTCAACCCATATCCTAATATTTTTCCTCAACCGGTTTCCCTAATTTTTTCACAAAACTCCTCTACACAAAACAAATTTTCATCATATATCACAAACCAAATCTAATTTTCTCATATCATCAATCCATGCACACCAAAAAAAAGATCGAAACTATCCACTAGATCGAGGATACCCTTGGCTTGGGTGGCGACGACCTTAAAAAGGAGATCGAGAAGCACAAGGATGCTCAGAAGAAACATGAGGGGCCACAACAGCGAAGAGAAGGAAAGAATTTCTATCAACTGAGATTTTGTAATTTCTCAATTTGGGGTTTTCATCATTTGGGTTTGGCAGATTTTTCATCATCTGTGTTTAGTCGATTTGGGGTTGTAATCAACTTTAATCATTTAGGTATCTTCGATTTAGGATTTTCTTCAACTGGGCATATACTGCGATTGTAGCACCAGCGGTCGGGACGAGGGTTTGGGGTCATGTTGCTGAGGAAAGGGAGATCACAAGTTTTGCGGGGTCGGGACGGTGATGTACAAATCTGGAGAGGTGATCCAGAGATTTTTCCCATTAATTGTGATGTAATTTTTGTTCCGATTGAGATTTGTTTGAACCAACTGGTGGTTATTGCTAGTGGTTGTGTTTTGTGGTAGAAGGGTCCACTAGTGGAATACTCCCTATTAAACGCAACAATCAAAGGTAGTTCCTTTAATTTTATTTTTTTTCAGGAACTGCCTTTAATTAGGGTCCAAATCAAGTTCGAATTCGGAACTACCATCCCAAGACACCCTTTTTTAAAGGCAGTTCTAAATCGATTAAAGGTAGTTCCTCCTTTAATGAAAATAAATTAAAGGATGTTCTATTGTAAAACCACCTTTAATGAGCTCTCTTTTTTTGCTGGGGAAAAGAAGCGAGGAAGGGAGGGTTTTATCTTTTTTCTTTTTAATAATTCAAGGGTAAATTATCTTTTTGACAAAATCCGGACAAATGAACGTTGACTAAAAAGTTAGCTGAGTAAAAGGTTAGATTGAAACTTTCTGAGATTGCTGGGTTATATTGCACTTTGAGCCAAAAGATAGGGTTATTTTAGCACTTAACTCTAAAATAAATCACTTAGGTTTTTCACCCTTGAGAAAGTCTCAGAAAAGGCGGAATTTCCATAACTTTATCGGCAGTCCACATTGGCTTTTACCTTAAATGTTGTATTTTTTTTATAAAATTTAAATATTGCATTTTAAAAGTTAAAACAAATAATAATATGTATTTGAATCTGAAAATAAAAAAATATATTATATAAAAAAATATTTCTAAATTTAGTAATCCCTCCATCCCTCTGTTTGTCATACCACAAAAAAATATCATTTTTTAAAGTCATTAAAATAGCATAAAAATAGTTTGTGAAAAAATATTATTTCAACTTTTTATACATTAAAAATTTTACCAAAAATGGAAGTAAGACAATAATATTGGGACACTAAATAAGGAAGGTAGGACACAAATAGAGGTACAGAGGGAGTATATAATTTAACAAATGCAATTTATAAGGTAAAAAACACAAGGCATCAACGCCTATTTTCCTTTCCTTCAGCCTTCACCCCATCAGTTGTTCACCTCTCAGATATTCTTGGCCCAACACCACCACGCCTCTCTTCCGGCGCCACTGCTTGGCTCCACGAGCGTCGCCTTCACCCGATCGCCCACTTCTCAAGTGGCGGCTCTTTCGTTCTCCATGTTCACCCTTCAGCCATTCCTGACCTAGCGCCACCATGCCTCCACTCTGTCGCCATCGCTCGCCTCCACCGGCGGGAACTCTTTCCTCTCCATGTTCACCCTTCTGCCGTTCCCGGCCCAGTGCCACCACGCCTCCATTCCGGCATCACTGCTCACCTCCACCAGTGCCACCACTCGCAACTCCGGTCGCCCTCCTCATTTCCGTGAAGCTCTGTCGCCTCCATTCGCAACACCTGGACCAAATCGAGAAAACTCTATAAATCTGGGTCTGTAAGCATTGATTTTATCTTTAACTCTGTAAACTTTGGCTTTGCATGAAAACTTTCGGTTTTCGACAATTTTTTTAATCGCCAATATAGGTTTCAAATTCGAATTGAATTCTAATCAATTAAAGGTGGTCCTTCAACCGACGGAATAAGAAAAGACACCTGAGAAATGCCTTATTTGGTTCGGTAGAACCACCTATATATGTCTCCATTAGTGGTAAGAAGGACATTTTAATGGGCATAGACTTGTTTTTTCTCTTTCTGTTTGTACACATGTCGCTGAGCCGGAGAGAGTACAATATATTGGATAAGTTACTGTCAATGAAACTCTATCTTAAGTTGTATCATCAGCAAGTTACTATTCCGTCCTATAGTTAGATACTTAAAAACAATTTTGGCATATCTTGAAAGATCAGGGAGATCTTGAAATTACTTTTCTGTAAATTAAAACAAATCTGTTGAACTAATGTAGACATATATTTTTGAAAGATCAGGAGATCTTGCAATGATTCATATCTTAGGTTCATTTTCTGAATTTTAAAATATGCGAGAAATTAACAAGAACTAAACACATAGTAACATTAAATACATTAATACATGAAACCATGGTAGTTTATTTATTTAATTTATTAGGTCTCGCCGCATAATCTCCCTAACAACATCATTAGAAAGGCGGTGGACATCAAAATATAGTAATTCAGGGGGTCTAATAAAGGGGTGAAGAAGAACCGGTGCCGGAGCCGGAGCCAGTTCCGGTGCCGGTGCTGGTGGGGGCGGGGGCGGGGGCAGGAATGGAAATGTTGCAAGGCCTGGCTTTCTTAAGTCGGCACAAAACTGGGAGGCTTTGAGCAGTCAACAGCATCTCTTGCTGCTCTATTCCTTGCAATCGTCCCGATTGCATCTGCTGTTTAACCACCTGTTCATTCATGTAAATCAACAACCTATATTAAGAGAATTCAAGGCTTGTTTTGACTGGTAAAAATTTGAAACAAAAAGAAAATGGTTACCTTTTCAATAGCTTCACATCTGCATTTTTTGCTGACATCCTCTAATTGCTCACAGCACCTGGGAAATGCCTCCCTCCAAGAAGAAGCTTCGTCAGTAACCATCATCAACGGCGGTGTCGTCGACGGCGGGGAAGAAGAGACTCGGCTTCCTTCCCGGAGGTAAACCTCGCAGCAGTCCGTCTGCGCCTTCTGAAGCTTCTTATCACACGGGCCAACTTCGCCGCAGTATCCTTCAGAGCAGTTCAGACAACCGTCATCTGGGACCAAACTTCTGACCTCAAACGCCACAACCAAGGTGAAGAGCAGCACAAAAGTGGCTGAGAAAACTGCATGTTTCGCCATTGTTGCTTTGGTTGTCGCAACGGGCATGCGAGATGTACTCTATATTAAAGGAATTTGATGCATAATAAGCTGACATGTTAAGCAAACGTGGCGTGAATTGGAAAATGCTGGTGGAATTTGCATGCAGAAAAGTTAAAGAATGCTGTCGGGTTCGTCTTCCACGTTTCAACATATACGAAGGTAGTTTTTGTATCTGGCGGAGAGCCGTATCACGAACTATCAAGAAGCATTCTTAAATATAGTAGTTCTTCCACATTCTACTTCTTTTCTTATTTTGTTGTTCCTATCAATTATGGTATTTAGCCCACGTGAAATATTACTACGAAAATAAATTTTAATTTAACTTTACCAAATCCGTTTCTAAAAGGTAACGTTTTTATTAATATAGAATAAGAGATCCGTGACGAAAATAATGTACTCCCACGTTCCACTCTAAATTGCTTATTTACTCTTTCACGATATTTAATGAGCATGTTTGACCGTAAATATCTCTAGTTACTTATAATAATGTCACGTAAAAATTTGATATTTAGATTATAGATGTTAGACAAATCTAATAATATCTCACATGATATATTTATTATTAATATATTAATTTATATTTATGGTCAAAGTTTACAAAGTTTGACTCTCAAAACGTAAATAAGCAATTTAAAGTGGGACGGAGGGAGTATCTTTTAAATTTCGCATTATAGCTTCACATTTTGGAGGTAGTACAATGAACTTGCAACAATTCGTTCGAGAATAGAAACAACAATCCATCTCATAGAGATTCAAATGGTGTTTTTGTAACTTTTTTTCTTTCAGTAAATATTTGTATGAAGAAGGGTGAACATATTTGGTACAGAGGTGGATGATTTGTTTGTGAAGTTGGGTTAAAAATGACGGTTGAAAGGAATATACGTAATGGGTGGTAATTATGATTCAAAGGGAATTGTTTCATATTCCACCTAGATAATGAAACTCACCTCTTGGAAACCATACGCATGGATGCACAAATGGTATAAAGTGCATGTAAACCATTTTTTAAAAATGTCTGCACAAGTCTCTGAACTTCTTTTTCGCAATCTGAGTTTAACGTAAGATCAGAAATCAGAAAGGTGTAACAGGACGGTGTTTGAAATGAAGCCCCATGTTTCTGTACAATAAACAGAGTTTTATTTATATACCACTAAACGGAGGTTAAAGTTAAACTGTCGTCTATTGGTATTCGGTAGCCGTCCAATAATTGTTCATCATGCCGATCCCGTTAATGATATCTGAACACATGAATGACGAGGGTTTCGAGCACGAAACTGAAAAATGTCGCGCAGTGGCACCGTTAATGGGCATTCTTGCACTAGTGGTAATTTGAATAACTTATAGGGATCGATCCCCATAAATATCACGCTATGTCTCTATTATATTCATTCGTTTCTCAATATTCAGAGCAGATATTTTTAGTATGACTTTAGCATCAAAGTGTCTCCCCTCGCCACCCTAGGAATTTTGTCTTGCAGGTTCCACGCTTATGAGTAAGATTCGGCCGTCAAGTTTGTGTTAACCCTGCATCAATCGACATGTCATGTGGGATTTTTAACAACCGTATACCTTGTTCAATGGCGCCTAAGAAGATAATTCTACATAAAGATATGTCACAGGAAGTATCTAGCCATGCCGGCGAAGGGGAGTCGGTTGGTGAGGCTCCCAACCTACCATCGATAATCGATCCACCATCGACGAGAGACAGTTACAAAATACCTCCTCACCCATTTACAGATAAAGAAACCATCAGGCCCACCCCCGGGAAGAAGAAGCGGAAGCCAATTGTGAAGAAGTGGTTGCCCAAAGAGAGTTTCTCCGGCTAAGATTAGCACATTTCAAGAGGTTATTGTAGGCCCGACATAATCTTGTTAGCGTGATGGGATGGTTCATCTATCTCAAAACCCAAATAAGACATCATCAATCTCTTGACTGATGCCTTCACCACTTTGGGAGTTTGAGCTAGTAACTCCGTCGTGCACGGGGGTACATGATTTCACATATCCGCATATTGCCGATGGAAACGTGCCAGCAATGGTCGATGTTGTCACACATAACAATGGTGCAACAACATTCATCGTGCGCATCCTTTGGCATGGGGTTCCCCCCCAACCCATTTATACCATTAATCCTAACAATGTCCGGCAGGTTGATCAAATCCTTGGCGGAGCTCACTCATCCTCGGAGGTTCCTCTATGGTTGACTATAGCCAATATCTGGGTTGTCTTGCACAGTTACAAAGCATGGAAAGTTCCCATGCCAGAATATCCATGAATAAATCCCTTTTCCATTTTTATGTCACAACCTTTGACATGGGCGATGTTTCCTTCCCATGTAGCACCATTAGAAATCCAGGTGCCAATAACTGTAGCCCACATGTAGCTAAATAACCCTTGGGTACATTCTTAAGGTGCAGAAAAACAAGCTGATGATAAGAATATCAACATTATCGATAGGGTGCTTGAGCCCATGATCTGAAATATTGAACAAGCAATTTTAACAGTCACTCATTAACATTTTCAAACCCTGCACTAACCCTGCATGCTTCCTTGCCATTCTCATACACTTCAATTTCATCCTCCTCGGTATTATCAGCTTCAACACTGACACCACCGCTGCTAACCTCCTCATCATGTTCGCTTCAATTTCAACCTCATCAAATTTATTATCATCGGCGCTGACAGCACGCCTGGCAGTATCGTCACCACAAAGTTCTTCCCGAGTTTCAGGAACATTGTCTTCATCAGATGTTGCACCTGCAAACATGTCTATATCACAGTTTCTTACAAAATTTAAAATTTTAAAAATTAGTATTAAAAAACTAAGAATAAAAATAAAAACTAATTGGAAAACAAGAATCACTTACTCGAAAACATATCACCTTTACCAGCAGCCGATTCATCATTCGCAAAATTTATAGCAGCTTCAAATGCAAACAATTATAAATTTATAAGAAAAAAAAGTATATAATAAACATCACTCTGAAAATAGTAACTATAATCTAAAAATAAAAAACTTAAATTGAATAGAAGTTTCAACTAACTGCTCCAAACCATCAACAGCAGTTTCTATCTCCTTATCATCAGAAGCTTTCATATCTTTATCAACAATAGTTTTCAAATCCTCGTCCAAAGTAGCTTTCACCTGCTCATGCACAATAACTATCATCTCCTCGGCAACATTTGCTTTAATCTTCTCGTGCGCAATAACTATCATCTCCTCGCTAACATTTTCTTTAATCTCCTCATTAGTAGATGCAAACTGCGTTTCAACATGCTCTTCTTCTTCATCGATTTCTTCAAACATAGCTTTAATCTCTTCTTCAAGAATTCTCTTTGCAAGTAAACACAAACATCAATAAAAAAAACGTAACACTAAAATCAACACTTTTATGCATCTCTTTCAACTCGCCCCTTCTTAAGTTGTTCAGGATCAACTTCAGCAGCAGGGACACCTTCATCCCCAGCATCAACAAACACACCTTTCTCATGCGTGTCAGCACCAGAAGCTAGTTCAAATATTTTTATAAACAGAAAAAATACAGTGAGTTCATAACGCCTCGAAACTGAAAATTTAAAACATCAACAAATATTGAAATATGAAAATATTTAATTTTTTTACCTGACAAAAAAGCTGACAATTTGAAAAGGATTCCAACATTTTTTATGCACCTGTGCACAGGTACAACTGGAAAAAAAGGTACATAGACACAGGTATAAAACCCGGAGGAAACAATACCGGTGTAAGTGACATCATATGCATCAGTAGGAACAGTTGATTGTGACAATACTGGGCCGCTTGTTTAGTAGAGCACCAGTAAGTTTTATACCGATGCGTAGAAAGCGTCAAAGTTGTTAATTAATTCTCATTAAGCACCGGTAACTAAGATACAAGTGTGTATGACTGGTTCTAACGTATGAACATGGTGCCAAAAATATATTTCCCACACCAGCTTTTAGTCATACCGGTGCATATTTTATAAAAAAAATGGGAATGAACAATTTTATCGGCATCGGTACTATATGTAGGACAAGGTACCGATGCCTATGTTATTAAAAAATAGAATGAATAATTTTATCAGCACCGGTACTATGTGTAGTATAGGGTACTGGTGCCTATGTTATTAAAAACAGGAATGAAAAATTTGACCAGCACCGGTATTATGTGTAAAGCAAGATGCCAGTGTAAGAATTGGTTTATCTTAATGAAAATAATAATTAGCACCGGTATTTTGGCAAATTTATCGATGCATGAAACTAGCATCGGTGTTAGTTCTTGATTTAGTTGCTGAAAAAAATCAATCGCGCTAATATTTTGGTTAAATACCGTTTTAATTTGTGCAATTAATGCACATCTACCACCTTTTTTGGCGGGTAAAAAGTGTGTTTTGGGTTTGACAAGTTCATTAATGGCTTGTTTTGTGTGGGTGAAAATATTGAATGCGCTATTATGAAGACTCAAAAAGGTACCATGTTTTATATGTTGATTGTTATTAATGATGGATAATGTTGATTTTGGTTTGTAGACATATATATCTTGTGTCTTTGATCATGTTAAGGTCATTGTGGTAGAAGTGTTGATATTAGTTTGTTTTGTTTTTTCAAGGTTGAGGTAGTTGATGCCATGGTTATGATTCTCATATTGTAGGACATATTTTGACTGTGCGAATTGTAATGTTGAATGGTATATATGGTGTACTGATCTTGCATGATTAGAATTATGCCTTAGCGTAGGATTGTAAACTGTGTGAAACTTTGATTATTGCACATTTATTCATGTGTATAGTTGTATCGTGTCAACGAGAGGCGTAAGCATGTGTATGCCAACGTTAATAGGTTGAGCAAAAAAATATATTGGTTTCGCGGATGAGTTTTAGAGCATGCTTTTAGTCATGAGAAGCAAATATTATGTCCTTATCATGGTTGTAGAAATTGAAATCGTACTGACAATAAGGACATGTTGAGACTTCATTTGTATAACAGAGGGTTTGCAAAAGATTATGTGGTGTGGATGTTTCATGGGGAAAATCACCCTCGGGGGTGGTGGTTAGTGGTGAAGGAGAGTGATTTGGAGATGTAAAATAGGATGACATGTGTGAGGAGGTAGTTGATGAATTTAGAGGGAGGCCCGAGGTTTTGGCTAACTTTTTAGGTGATAAGGATATTCCATTGTATCCCGGTTGCAAGAAGAAAGACACAATTATCTCATGTTTGATGGAGTTGTTTAATTTGAAAGGTGTTGGTCCGTGGAGCAATACTAGCATGAATAAATTGCTTAAGTTTTTGAAAGAGAAGCTTCCTTATGAGGCTAAGAGAATTTTGTGTCTGATGGGAATAGGGTATGAAAATATTGTGTATGGCTGGTAATGCTTATCCAAACAATAGTTTCTTGTATAGGGGTGACTTAATGGATAAGATTTCTTGCCTCGAATGTCATTTGCCTTGTTATAAGAAAAAAGAGAAATGTGGTTGTCTATGGAGAGCATGTTGTGTCGGTGAGGAACCAAGTGCCTACCAAATGTATGTTGTATCTTTTGATTATTCCAAGGTTGAAAAGGTTGTTTAAGAATGCCAAAGATGCAAAGAACTTGAGATGGTACATGGATAAGAGGGCTCTAAAGATGATGATATGATTTGAAGCTCGGCTGATGCAGATTAGTAGAATAATTTTGATAAGATGTATTCAAAATTTTCTTCCAAACCTATAAATTTGAGAATGGCTTTGTGTACTGATGGTTACAAATATGTGTTAATGCCCCTGATGAATTCTGGGCTCAAACAGGCTGGAAATGACATTGATACTTATCTTGTCCCTTTTATAGAAGATTTGATAGTGTTGTGGTCAATGGGAGTTGTAGCGATGGTTTTCGTGGAAAGGAGTTTACCATAAAGGTCACTTTTTTTTGTATCTTAAATGATTTTCCAGCGTATGGTAACCTTTTGGGTTATGTAGTGAAAGGCGACAAGGCTTGTCCTGTTTACGAGGATGGGATGGATTTCTATTAGTTGAAGAATGGTCGAAATACTATGTATTTGGGATACCAGAAATTTTTCCCATTGAAGCACAAGTTGCGAGAAAACATGATGCAATTTGTTAGTGGAAAGGATAGGAGAAAGACACCTAAACCATTGACTGGTGTTGTCATTCACAACAAGGTGAAGAAATTGAATGTCGTACTTGGTAAGAAGTTATCTAAGGTCGGTGGGGCGTTAGAGGGATCGTGGAATAAAAAGTCAATTTTCATTAATTTTCCTTACTGGGAGAATTTGGAGGTTCGACATTGTTTGAATGTCATGCATATTGAAAAGAATGTTTGTAAGAGTATAACTAACACGCTACTTAACATTCTTGGGAAGATGAAAGATAGCTTGAGTGCGAGGAAAGATTTGGTGGAGCTTGGTATTCGATTGGATCTAGCACCGTAGGTTAGAGGGAAGCAAACATACTTGCCTCCCACTCCTTACAATTTTCCAGTTGCTAAGAGGAGATCAGTGTGTGACAACATTCAAGGCATGAAGGTACCATCCGACTTCTCTTCTAATGTTAGTCACTTAGTGAATAATGAATTGTGTCTAAATGCTTGGAAATTGCATGATTGTCATGTCCTCATGCAACAACTGTTGCCTATTGCGATCAACGATGTTTTGGATGAGGAAGTTAGATTTTTTTACTATGAGCATGTGTTTCTTCTTCAAATCGATTTACAAGAATTATATAAGCAGACAACAGCTTGATGAACTAGAGAGGGAGGTTGTTGTACTTTTGTCATTTTGAGAAGTACTTTCCCCTGTCATTATTTGACATCATGGTCTACCTCGGTATACACTTGGTGAAGGAAATACGTGTAAGCGGTCTTGTTGGATGTATTAGTTGTGCCTCTTTGGACGCCACATAGGTATTTTTAAGGATTATGTTCACAATCGCAGTCGGTCGGATGCTTGCATTGCTCAAAGGTACGTCACTAAGGAGATCATCGAGTACTGTACTACCAACTTGGTTGGAAAAGAGCAGATGGTGTTCCCGGTGGAGCACACTACGGTAGAAATAATGGGACTCCACGGTCTAAGGGTACGCTTTATACACCCTTGAACGCTTAGTTGATAACAATTCACTGATATGTTTTAGGTAATATTGGCGAGAGCGTAAGTAATTTCAGAGTATGTGTCCATGTTAGAAGAGATTCATCCTTACTGGCCATCAAATAAAATACATATGGAGCATACTTTAAATTTGTTAATTGGTTTTACAAGCTTTGCAATGTGAACGACATGCCTAGTAAACTACGTTTGTTTGCAAGGACACTGAACTGTAACGTCAGACGATACCAAGATTATGACATCAATGGCTTGAGTTTCTCAATGTTGGAGAAGGATAACAAGAACACGATGCAAAATAGTGGTGTTTATATTGAATCTAAATCCATGTGGCAGGCTAGCAAGAGAGACAAACATCTTGTTGTTGCTGTGATGCCATATTATGGGGTAATGGAGGAAATTTGGGTGTTCGATTACGTGGAGGTCAATGTGGTTGTGTTCAAGTGCCGGTGGGTGGAACATGGTTTCGGTGTTGCGCTAGAAAAGCCAATGGGTTTTACATTGGTAGACTTGAATCGAGCAGGATACGAAGATGACAAGTTCATCTTAGCAGCCCAGGCACGACGGGTGTTTTATGTCAAAGACCCTTCCAATGAGAAGTTCCATATGGTACTTCATTGGACGAAGTTTTACTTTGAAGAGGAAATTGATTAGCCAATCACAATTGAAATTCCAGAGTTTCCATTAGTCTTTCCTGGTTCGGAGAATGTTAGGGAAGCTGTAGTAGGACGGCATTCTCATAGCAAGGGATTGTAGGTCGACGAGAGTGGTGAAAACTTGGGTGGCTAAATGTCTTGAAAAGGAAAAGATAGACAATTATTTTAAAGTGAATTTTATTTCCTCCCACTGTTATGTATAATACCCAATGATGTATGTTGCGTACTTTTGTATAATAACCTACTGTGTATGTTGCGTCAACTTGTGAATATGATCCGTACAATTTTTGGACCATTAATCATAAGAGAAAGGAATATGAAATGACAAGAAAGCAAGAGTTAATTCTATTTTTATAGATAGGCACCGGTATTTAATTGAAATTACCGGTGCTGGAAAGCAGAGAATGTGCTTTGTTTTATACATATGCACCCGTAATTTTGACAATGGCACCGATACAAGTACCAGTGCTAGTTACTTAGCCAAAAAATTTAGGTTTTGCTCTCGGGTCCATGAATTTAACTAAATGGGGAATTAAAGCAGCCCCAAACAGCTGCTTAATTACTGTGTTCACACCTGTAAACTTTGTATAGGCAGCTAGTTACTTGGCCAAAAAATTGATTTTGGTCTTGGGTCCATGAATTAAATAAAATGGGAACTAAAGTATCGTTAAGCAGCTACTTATTTAAGATATTTTCATCGCTATAGTCTATATAAACACCGGTATTTAACCGGTCCTAGGTACTTAGCCTACAAAATTTGGTTTTGCTCTCAGGTCCAAGAATTTAATTAAATGGGTAATTAAAGTATCCCCAAGTAGCTGCTTAATTGACATGTTCACATCGGTAAAGTCTTTGTAGGCACCGACATTTATGCCAGTACTAGTTCCTTAGCCAAAATAATTTGGTTTTTGTCTCGGATCCATGAATAAATGAAATTGGGAATTAAAGCAACCTAAAGCACCTGCTTAATTAAGTTATTTACACCAGTATTGTCTTTATAGGAAGCGGTATTCACACCGTTACTAGTTACTTAGGTAAAAAATTTAGCTTTTGCTCTCGGGTCCATGAATTAAATTTAGTTTCCAATTAAAGCAGCCCCAAACAGCCGCTTCAATGTATCAAAAGAACCGGTAGAGAGTTCAAAGTATAGATGTAAGAAGTTTTCAACCTATCTAAAACTCATTTCAACAAAACATAGTTTACCTATAAAGGAAGTACCTATCTTCCTCTCTCAAAATTTATCCACAAAGAACCGACAATTTACCAACAAAGGACCGACAAGAAGAAGGTAAATTACCTATCCTTTCTTAAATCTATTCATATGATTCCTTTGGAATATTTTTTCAATTATGTATGTGATTTTTCATGATTCCTTTGGTTTGCATGATAAAATGCTTGAATGGGTTGTTTAGGAGATGAGACCTAAACCCACATTGAAAAAGACATGCAATACATCCTCTTCATCACCGCCAATTGGATCGACGAGCAAGTACCTGGAAGATACTTTTGTGTCCGAGAGGCAAGGGTCATACAATAAACATACAAAGCTCGATGTCATCACCCAAAGAGAGGAATAGAGACATCTCCTCCATTCGAAGAAACAATCCACATCCTTGGGTGGGAAAAATTATGTGAGACTTTGCCTGCATTCAACCTTAGTATCGTAAGTGATATCTACGCGACCTTGAGGTGTGGCCCGACCAATGATAAGGTGTACTGTAGAGGCAAAATTGTGCCCCTTACATCGGAAGCTATAAATGAGTTGTTCGGGTTGCTCAATGTTCCAAACGAAGGGGATGAATTCATCGCATTCCATACTGTAGATGGGGATAACTACTACATTGAAGATCCAATTGGAAAGGATATCATCAAGACTGTAACTAGGGAAGGTACTGACATAGAGTAGTTGATTAAACCTGGGCGGAGAATTAATGATTGGTATCACTTTGTGGTGTCTAGAATAGCCCTGTAACAGTGAACACGGAAGTCCATAAACATAGGCTCACCCACTTGTACGCAATAAAAATGAATGGAATGTTGGTCGGCACATTGTGAACAGTTTCAGACAGGAACCGAATAAGATAGGGTGCTACGCTTTCTGTAGCATCATCTCTTCCCTGTGTTCGAGAATGGGTGTCAGTCACCATCCCACGACATATATGGGTAGCCAATGGGTAAGATTTGTGTGGATTTTTTCTACAAACAAGGTTGTGAATTAGTAGTCCCTTCCCTTGAATCCAAAAATGCTACCTTGGAGTTTGGTGTACAAAACTTGCTTGAAGAATCCAAGTATCAAAGATCCTGGTTAAGGTTTTTAGCTATCAATTTCCCGACGTAGTGAAAGCTGTTGGAGGTTTCTCACCCTATTGCAGATGTGATGTGGAGGACGTAGATGTTGGCACAAGTACCCATGGTGGAACCATTTTCTCGTTACTATTCGTGGAATAGATGCATTATTCGGTGAATCTTTGCAAATTCATAAGAATGCATTGTGTTATTTCGTTAGACCGTCTGAAACTGTCTTTCTTATTTAAAATAATTTATTCCAGATAAATTAATTTTTCGTTTGATGCTAGGGAATACTGAAATATTTCTAATACTTAGTGTATTTGGGGGGGTATATAGTGTAATTAGGAAATATTTGGCATGTTGGGTAATTTCTCATATTAAATTACACTACAAACACACCAATTAACTCTAGAACATATATTAGCGCTTCTATACATATCATCACCGCAAATGAAACATTCATTAAATGACACATTTGATTAGAATAACAAAAAATGTATAATCCGGAGCTATGTATGGCGCCTTGTTAAATATTGGGGCCATATTGTGATTCTTGAGAATATAGCACAATAAACAAATGTTGATTTTTGAGGTCAGTCTGTACACCCATTCTGGGTGTAAACTCATGGTCATGATCATTTACAATTGAATTTCATTTTAGTGTTGCCAATTTTATATTTTGACGCTTCCAAGATTCTTGTAGGGACTAAATTGTAAAAAGTAAAAAAGTTTATTTGTAGCTCGAAATGGAAATCCGCTTGAACTGGATGGTACTATAAAAATCTCCGATGTAATTCCAAGTTACATGATTGAGGAAATGTTCGGGTTCTGGAACTAAAGTAATGTCGTAAGATATTCGGATTACACATTGTAACTTCAAATAAACAATCACAAGTTATTCTAGAATATGTACTAGCACTTTGCAAATTTTTACCACCGGAACAAAAATATTTTCCATTCTGAATATAAATCTAGAATATTGAATTTGGTTTTTTTAGAGGTATGGAAACTACCACAATTTATCGTACATTTTGAGGACCTAACTGCAACAAACAAATATAGGCAATTTCTAGAGTCGTATTAACCCTCCAGGTTTGACCATTCAACTTATACAATATGGCATACTATAAAGTCCCATTCAGGTCCGTGGGATTAGTGGTCAACAGGGTGAATGGAAATGTTTGGGGTCATAATATAATTTTACCATAATATGAAAATACATCTTATTTTTATTTTATGTGGCCCGATGTTTGCCAGAATATGGTTCAAATAGCTAATTGCATGGTTAATTAAATTATTGAATAATTAATTTGTCTATTTAGAGGGCCAAAAATATCATGAGGGAGGTGACTGCAAGAATCATAAAATTTAAGAAAGGCAACATAATGTACTTAT
This sequence comes from Rubia balearica, assembly GCA_032355405.1. Taxonomy (NCBI): domain Eukaryota; kingdom Viridiplantae; phylum Streptophyta; class Magnoliopsida; order Gentianales; family Rubiaceae; genus Rubia; species Rubia balearica. Next base: position 24,738 of record JAULKJ010009103.1, read on the forward strand.
GTTAAGGCAACTCATAAAATTCCAAAAAAAAAACCCTCACATATCCTTTCTATAGGAGGTCCAATCAACCCCATTTTCTATTACAACCTTCATTGCTTGAAACCCTTTCAAGGTCAGAGTAAATCGACAGATTCAACTCTTTAAGCACGCCTGATTCGTTGTATCTCTCAAGGTTAGTCATCTAGGTGTCCTTTTCATTGGTTTTACATGTTCATTTTGGTTAGGAATCACTACAAATGTTATGCACATATCATGTTCGATAAAATACTTCAATAAAAAAAACTTCGATTGAGGCCGACTTGATATGAATTCGAATTCGTAATCAAATTGTGTTCAAGTGTGTTGTGTTTGTCCATTTTTATGTATAACTTTGTTTGGAATTTACTTGGGGATGGTTAGGTTGGTGTTTGTGATATATATCTATGTTCGTGTTTTGTTGTTTGTGTTGTATCAATGGTGTAGTTTGTGTTGTATCAATGGCATAGTTTGTGTTGTATCAATGGCATAGTTTGTGTTGTATCAATGGCGTAGTTTGTAATGGAAAGGGTCGTGTCATTGTAATTGTAATGGCATAGTTTTTGTTGTTCGTGTTGTATCAATGGTGTAGTTTATATTGTATCAATGGCGTAGTTTGTGTTATATCAATATCTTAGTTTGTGATAGAAAGGTTCGTGTGAGTGTACTTGTAAAGGCATCATTTTTGTTGTTCGTGTTGTATCAATAGTGTAGTTTGTGATGAGAATATAAATGGTTCTATGATTAATTGAGTTTCTCTACTCTATTGTTGTAGATGTAGCCCAAAAAAGGGAATTTTACCGCCAAGAGGAAACGTGAAGAACCACAAAAAAAGGTGGATTTTGACATCGATGACGTAGATGTGCCTGAACCGGAACTGTCGTAGAAAAAGATTCCATTGCAAATAGAGTTTGAGGAAAAAAAGACCGCTCGAAGATCAATCAGGGTGGAAAGACAAGGAAGAACACGCTGAAGAAGAAACTGAGAATGAGGGGGATGTGGAGCCCGACGATGTGACGAAAGAGAGGTCAGCGCCCAAACCTCTAGCAGCCAAAGGAAAGGAAAATATCACCCGCAAGGGGAGGAAATTCAATAAATGGGAAAGTGACCTGTCCAAGGCTAGGGGCTTATCGGGTGAATCAATCGACAAGTTTGAGATTAATACTTGTTGTAGACAGCGTGGTTCTACTGTATGTCAGTCCATTATTCTTGCAAAGGAGAAATCCCATCCCTGTGGCATTTAACTTTCACGATAAAGACATGTTTTGCAAGAGGAACTGGATTGCATACGACAATTATGCATTTCGGCGTCGCATCAAATTTGGATCATGGGAACACTAGTGCAATGTTCCTAACGATGTCAGGGAAGAGACTTGGAAGGATATATTGGTGAGATCCTCAAAAATTCTCCTACTAGTCATATTTACTTATTCAATAATCAAGCTGCATTTAATTTTTTTTCTATCTGAATGTTTCATTACATGCAAGGTTTATCGTTGAAAAAAATTTGGCCACGAGTCAAAATAATCTATGAAGACGGATGCTTTCAAAAAATCAAGAGACGACCATTAGAATTTGAAGACAAAGGTGGCAAAGAATTACATACATGATGTGGATAGTGGAGAAAATAAATCAAATGTCAAACCATGGAAGCAGTATAAGTGGATGGATGAGGAAGAGTGGCACTTGTTCGAGTGTAGGCGTCGGACACTCGATTTCATGGTATGATTAACTAAAATTAACATTACAAAAATTTCTTGCTCATCACTTTCTTTAATATCATTCTAAGACCGTCTGATGATTACACAATTCATGTCCTTAGGCGATACGAGAAACTGCAATTACTCAATTGGCTGTAAAGGATTCACCCACCACACTGAAAGAAGAGGAAACCGATCAATCCAGAAGAAACTTAGCGAGAAACTAAGTGGGAGTGATGAAATGTCAAATGCATGTATTTTTCAAAGCATTTAACATCTTTTTTGTTATTTTTTTGTTGGAAGATTGCTGGATTTAGGTAGGTTTACATCATAAGGGGTTTAGATAACTATTTTTGGTTTACGTATCTAAATCCTTCATTTTGTAACCCATTTTGAGTCTTGTGGATTTTTTTATCCTTACAAGCATCTAGATTCCATTTTGTGAGCTTAGATTGTAGATTTCTTCTAAGCACTTTGGAGTATTTTATTTAAGACCATTCACAAGGATGGTAGAATATTGAAGGTCACGAGTCAAAATGAGGTAGAAGATAAAAGGGTCGGAGAAGGAAGACAAAGAAGCGGAGGAATTGTTATCCGGAAGTTTGAACCAAGTTCTGGGAAAATTCCAAGAAGAACCAACCTCTGAGAGTGGTACCATTGGATTTGTTTTCTCAAGCACTATAAAATTGACTATAAGAACCTTCAAAACGGATCAACGGTTCACCCGTAGATGGAAGTTAGAAGAGAAGACCAATTATTCCGAAAATTGGTAGAAGATGGGCAGAACACTTGACACTGGCCGTGTCAAACTGACACTAACCGTGGCCACTGACAGTTTCAAGTGTCCCAACAACTATTTTTATATTTTTTCTCTTTTAATTCTTTGACTATAAATACCCCCTTCTTCCCCATTTGTGTAAGCCCCGACTTGAGCACTAAAAACCCTAGTTTTTCTTCTTTTTTTCTTAGTTTTTGTACTTCTTCCATGGATTATTGTGGATTTGTTATGGATTTTCATTATCTAGCCTAGATTTCATCTTGGGAGCAATTGGTAAGCATTTTTAGCATGATATTGTGAGACTTGGTTTATCCTATTTTGTGCTTTGATTATCAACTATGTTTTATACTTTGTTGTGTGATTAATGCATGATTTAGACTAGGATGATC
>JAULKJ010009206.1:0-17930 GCA_032355405.1 Rubia balearica
TCTCACATGATGATATTAGAGTCTATATACTAATTGAAATTTATGATCAAACATGGTCTGAGAAAGTTGACCAAAAAGTGTACAGTTTGAACTGGGACAGAGGGAGTATTATTTTCATTTCATGAGAAAATACCTACAAATAAATACAATAACTCCAATTAACTTGAATCTTATTGGATATATAACTATAGACATAATAAAAACTTAAATATTATGTAACACCTTTTGTTGAAACCGGATTATGCAAAACTTCAATCTGAACTATAATCATGATGCCATATTTCTAAATGCCATCAAATATGTAAGAAGAAGAATGTTAGTATCACATGATAAAATACTTAATGCCTTAGTTCAACATCAATTTTGTAGTAAAGAATTGAGATAGAGATTTCAAAGACTTGTTCCCTTACAGTCTTTGCTCATATAGGTTCTAGTTGTGTGATGTAACTCTTGAGATAATGGTCCTCTTTTACCTCCATGACTATTGTTTCATGGTTGAGTGGAAGTTACCATTTTGTCAACCACTTTAGAATAGATTTCAAAACACATATCAAAGGTAAGAAAGCGTTGATAAAGTTGGCCCACATGACCTCCACCATGATACGCTTTAGTTAAAGACTCAACAGTAGCAAATAATCAAAGAAATCTATCCTCATTTCCTGTACTTATGAGATTCCCTAATCAACAAAAATGAATAATTATAATCAGTCAAAGAACATGTACAAATATAATTAATTTCAGGAGATTGTTGTTCCCTATCCTAGACTACTTTTAGGGGAAGGAAGAAGGATCTCCTTGGTTTTTCTTTTCGTTTTTCAATGAACATTAGTTTGATCCACATTATCCAATCAAAATCCCACAATTTTGGCCTCACATAGCAAGATATGATGAATAAAGTTACCAAAGAAACTACTTCTTGACTTAATGATTCACTATCATACAAATTTGAATGGGAGTTAATGTGTCCAATAAGATTGACATCCAATAAAACCACATCCTAAATATCAAGTATAGTAAGAGATGGAACAGTAGCATCTTGTACTAGTGAGTAAACCAATCAGGTACTTCTATTGTATAATGGAACATTTTTTAATCTATCACAGGTGTTGGTGAAGCTGTAACATGAAAACATATGGGAAGTATAATTAATTCTTTATGTAGGGACGGTTGCACAATTAAAACTGGGATGTAATCAGGAAGCATATAGCCTCTACTTCTATTCCTGTATTGGAAACACCTTCATTTAGGTTTGAACCAATAGTTGGAGAGTGTGGTTTTGACCTTTGCATCATAATTCATTCACCAAGTCATTAAGAATTTAACTATCATATGTAGTAGCAGGCAAACTTGAATCAAACAAATATTGTATCATATCAATATTAGCTAATAGACAATAAACTTGTAGGAAATAGCTTCTTTAGGTTACATATAAATATCAAGACCGACTACATTCCACTGGGTACCTCTATAAGGTTAAACAATGGTCATCACAGTACATTTTGTCATCCACTTGCATAACATATGTTTTAGGATTTTCTCCCTTCTTTAATTGGCTCTAAGTGAGCAATGACATAAAGTTCAATAAACTTATTACCAAAAGTTATGAAGTTTTTTCATTTATGTTGTTTGTTTATTACCTCAATGTGGATTTCCATTTTCCAGTAAGGTGTCATGTTTTTGGGCCATATCGCTGTTGACTCCCCCCAAAGTGGTAATATAGGATAATAATCTTCATAGTGATCTACATGAAGGCATTTGGTACAGTGTCTTAGCAAGTCATGATAATCAATATTTTAAGTTTTTATTTCATTTAATTTTTAGTAAAACTATTTTCTCCCCTATATCATACTACTCCATTTTAGCAAAAAAAAAAAACTCACAGTGTCCAAACTTATAGGAATGAAATAGATAATACATCTGACTTAATGGACCAAAATGGCAAAATTCCAATTTGATGAGTAAACTAATTTTGCATTGGTTACATGAGTATATGCTTGAATAAAAGTATGCTCATATGGCTAGTATTTACTATGGTGATTCAGGAAATAGGCGGGAGAAACATAAATTAATTGGCACGCAAAAAAGAAAGAAAAAAGTCCGCTCCTTGAATAAACTTTTGGCAGAAAAAGATAACTCAAAAAGTACACACTCTTTGGTTGAATCTGGGGTTGAATCTCGATATGTTGAAGCTGTGGATCAAGTTGATCTAGAAACAGTACTAGTGGATCAGGAGGAAGTGGTTCCAAATCAATCTAATGAGGTGGCTAATTTGGAACAATTGAAGAAAGACAAAGGGAAATCCATTGTATTTGAAGAAGAAGAAGGCGATGATTCTGATGAAGGCATGGTTCCCCCTAGTGGTGACGTTCTACTTATTGGTACGAAGGCTGACCGTGAGAGATGCAGAAAGATTTATTCTTTCGATCTAAATAAGAAACCTTCAGATGCCTCTGAGTAGGTGAGAAGAGCTCACTGATGAAGCCAATAGGAGGCAGACAAAGAGAACATATAACCATTTAAATATTATTTCTTCTAGAGGATGGTAAAATAAGGAATGTTCAAAACATCACAACCCCAGAAAATGAAATTCTATGAATTTATTTTAGACAATTTCCTATGCTTTATTTTTAAGAATACCGTATCTCAATATGTAATATTTTTAACACCACTTTCTCTAGAAGAAAATAGAATAACAGTAGAAAGGAATCAGATGAAGGTGAAAGAACAAAAGCAAAGAAGATAATGCCATGAACCTTGTGGCCCACGACTTTTCGCCCTCAAAATCTTTAAGGTTCATTAATAAACTTCTGCAGCCCTCTGCTACCTCCATCTTATTCCTCCGCCACAATTATCTTCCAAGTATAACTGACTTTAGAAGAAATGAGTGATAAGATTGATTTAACTAGAGATTATGGTATCATGAAGACCATTGTTTCGCATATGAAGCCTAATGCAATTTCTTCATCTAAAAGTCTTACACTCGTGGATGTTCATTATGAAAGATTTCTTGCCATTATTGGTGAAGTGTTTGACACCACCCGCGAAGACAATACTCCCTTCATATTTGAACTTGGAAAAAGGTCCGCGATTAGATTTCAGAGGTTGCTTTTGATTTTGAATTCAAATGCGAAACACAAAGTTCAAATAATTTCAGAAGTAGCGGAATTCATGGAATCGGAAAACAAGTTAGGAAAGAAGGCCATTTTTATGAAACTAACTATAGCATGGAAACATATAGTGCTAACCATCTTTCCTTTCTCTCCTCCTCTAGTTCTTGACTCTCTCTGGCTCTCTCTTTTGGACTTCATGTTAGACCAAGTCCAAGTTGGTTATAGTCAAACATTGTATTGTTAAATTGATCTAGTCAAACATTAGTTTTGTTAGGATAGAAGATTCCCTTATCTATATTGAACCTATAAAGCAAGACATTTGTCTCTTGGTTGACGAAGGGCTCATCTGCAAATATAATTAATTTACTCCATTTCCTTTTATTCTAGATGCGGTTTTGTAAGATTTAACTTCTCCAGCCGTGAATGAAAGTGAAAGGTCTGTCAGAATCCAATCTGTTTCCTGAAATTGTGGAATTTGTCATACTCTGCCAAATATGACAAAACCCTTCAATCATTCACTCTGCTCCTCTCCTCTGATTCAGGTTATTTTCTTCCTGCCTTACTACTTCTTCTTCTCATGCTATTCATGATATCGGGTTTTAGTTTGAGAAATCAAAAGGGTTGGATCAAGACTGGGTTTTTAGCTGGAAAAATCAGGAGGGTCGTTTAAAAATTGGATTTTGATTCAGTAGCCTTTTCGTAGAGTAGTTTAGTGTAGTATTCTAGGATTTTTCGATGTTCGTGATGCAAAATAAGCCGTTTTTGAAGGCACTGAGATGGAGCCAGACTTCATTCTGGTCCGCTAATATTTCTTCTCCTAACTTTGGTAATAACTGTTGGCCTACCTTTATCATTTGAATTGTCAGTTTTTGTTGTTTTTTGAGGTGGATTTTGCTCATCTTGTTTTGTTCAGGTTGTAATGGTATTGAATTTTAGTAGATTTCTGGACAAAAATGGCATCTGGATAAGCAAAAGACCAAGATTGGCCTACGTCCAGGTTTCAAGAGATATATGAGCCTTATCAAGGTCAAGCTTTGTTGCTTGTCTATTTTTACTTTTGGCCATCATTTTCCTATGTGACAAACGTCTTACTGCGATGGGAACTGTAATTCAATTGAATTCTTTGTAGGTATCACTCTTTGTGACAAAGGTCTTATGCCCATCATTTTCATATGTGACAAAGGTCTTTATTGCGATGGGTATCAACTTTTTTATGGTTGTCTTTAGGTAGCTTAGTTGTACCTTTTAAGTGTATGATGCAAAACTGTGCTCTGTAGTCCAGTTGGTATTTCTCATTTAGATGCATCCATTTTTATAGCTACTCCGAGATTTTTATAGCTTAGTGAGTTACTACACTTGAGGACTTGGGTTTTGGGTTGTTTAATGCTGCTAAATCGAGGTGTAAAAGGTTAGTTATTCAGATTCAAATTGCTGCTGTTCACTCTTTGTCTGAACTACTTTTAGACTAGACATTTGTGCTTCAACCTGGTGCTATTTTTTATAGCCTTATTTAGGGATAAATATTTTGTTATTAGCAGTTTAAGGGTTCTTTAAATTTTTTGGAGATAATTGGAAGAGCTATACTTGTATCTCAGCTATTTTTTTGAGCATGAGCTATACTTTTTTACTGCAGGTTATGTCTTATACATATAGGATACATGAATTTGCCCTTTACTTTTGGTCGCCGGTTTATCATCCTCAGGTCATGTTTACTGATGTTTTCCGGTGATTAATTTACAAACATTTATAACTTTCCCTTTCTTTTCTTAATTCTTACATGATTTGTTTTCCTTTTAGCGTGTTCAATTACTTTACTTTCTTCTCCGATAAGCTGATAGGTGCAGCGTATCATAGCTCCACCTTTAAGTGTTTGATATTTGGTTTAAGAAGACAAGTATTGCATAATTGCATATTGGAGAAACCAAATAGGTATTTGTTTAACTTAAAAAGTATTTCACTTCATTATCCTGGATTTTTTATGCGTTTCATACAGTTACAGTGTACCCTTGTTTTTCCCCGGAACTGTTAATCTATACTCATTCCACCTAAAACACACAAATTCATTAGTTCATAGCAGACATTGTTATCCATAGTAACAAACTTGTGCTTTACCATATACTTTTTCTTAAACTTCATTAAAATTCCCTTTTTTCTCTTACCATCATCCTATTGATCTTGTTCGGTAACTAACATTTTATATTTCATAAAATACCTGGATTAACTACTTGAAGTTAAATAGTTAACTTTTATGTATATAGTATCTGCTTCTGTCTGGTTCATATGAATTCGCATATATTGATCCCTTCAATAAGCATAAGTTCTCCTAAAAGCCAGAAGTTCTTCGCTATCTGAGGAATGATGATATTGACCATTCTGTACGTGAGTAATCTGAAGCCTAAGCCACCTGCCAATCTTCAACAGTGAGTTTATTCAAACATATTTTTTCCGCATTTACCTTCAATGTCAATAATAATATCTTGTTTGCTGCATCATTATATCTTTAAAATGTATTTTACATTTTGTTCTATGTTTAACCATTAAAGATGCTTCCTTAGAATCATGTTTGTTTGAATATATGTATAATAGGTGTCTTTCCTAGTTGATCTCTAGGTCTCCTCAAGAATTGCAAAATCTCAGAACATGTAGTTGTGTAAATTGAGCATCAGAAGATGCTAGAGCAAAGGTTTTTGTTGCTAATGTTTTCGATTGTCAAGGTTTTCTCCCGTCGGTGGAGGTGGTTTTGGTTTTGATCGACTAATGGGCCTTATCACTTTCAAGTTTGTTGTTGTTGTTAGTTGGATGCTGAATTTTTTGCTACTTTGTCCTATAAGGTTTTACTGTGAAATATAGTTACAAAGGTGTTTCCGTGTGGTTAAACTGAGCAACAGTGAGGCAGTCGGGCACTCTGTAGTTGGACTTCGGCGCGGGGAGCTCATGCAGAGAACTTCCGACGAGCTGGTGCTCAAGCTGGCAAACGAGGTTAAGGTTGGAGGGGTTCTCCAGGTGGGTTTGCATTGAGTGGGGAAAGAAAGACGATGATGAGGTCCAGAACATGGTCAACTCTTACTGTGAGGTAAGAGTTGATACGAATGTATGTTTAATCTTCAACGATTTATGTAGTGATTCATGTAGGGTGCCCATTAAACTATGACTTATATACCCTAATTGCGCTTAAAGAATTTCAAATTATTTGACTGGGCATCTTCTGCACAGATTAATTCTCTGTTACATTGTTATATAATTTTGCTTGTTGAGTATATATCTGTACATTGATGCAGAGCCGTTTTTTCAATGCAGATAAAATTATTGACTTATAAGGCAATGGTTGGGGAAGGAAATCCGAAACAGCTTGAAGAATGCTCAGTTTCCAAGTGAGCCTAGACTTTTATTGCTGCCTTTAATTTTCATCATGGGGTTCTGATTATTTTGTGTTTTTTGCTGATTTTTTTTGTTTCTGAGAGCTGCTTGTGAAATGTGGTTATTGAATTCAAATTGTCCAATTAATCTTGTATTGCATATATATATTCTCTACTAAAGCCTGTAGTTTTCTATATGATCATAATCATTTCAGACTTTCAGTCGCCGCTTCTGTTGACAATCCAGTTGCAAGTTTACGTCGATCGTGTTTTAAGTTTTAAACTCTGATATCTTGTTTATAAGTAAGTTAAAGTTAACGACCGTAGCTCTTTTTTCCTTGGGCTAAGCAGAAATTTGTAAATAATCTAGATTTCCCCACTCCCTTCATTTTGTTAGAACTCTATGAGTGTGACTATTGGGACGTCATAAAAACAGAGATACAGTCCTAATTGTGCCATTTATATTAATCTTCTTCAGCTACTTCATGTTTCTTTCATACTGGTTTTAAGGACATTAAATAGCTAGTTATTATCCTAATTCTCAGGGGAAATCAAGATGATGAACGAAGTACAGCTTGGATTCACTTCCACCATCTATATCTATTTATTCGCAACATTAGTCCACCCTCTCTCTTTCATATGAAAGGAGTAGATAACTGACCTCTCTCTGTTGAAGTTTACATGTGTATGCATGATATTAATTGTCGTACATTTTCTCTGTGAGGAGTGTGGATCTTTGTGTTAGTTCAACGTACTTTCCATCAATCAGGAAATTGAACCATTGGCTGAGGGTGTGAATTAAATGATCTTTTAAGATATTATATTTGCAATTATTTCTGCAGCTGCTCAAGGAGTTGGAATTACTGTTATTGGAAATGAAAAATAATATCATCTCTCAACTTCTGTGCTTGGAATGTATTGCATGATTTCATGTTTTCTGCATTTCTGGCGTTTCCTTATGGTCTTGCCATTTTTAACACTTGAAATTGCATTTATCCAAGCTCTATTCATCTAAAATTTCAAACCATGAGAAGCCCTGGTCTCATTTTTTATCTGATTCTTTTCCAGTATATGATACTTGTATTCCTTGGATTTTGGATCATTGTTCCTTTGTTAATGTTTTTCAAAAGAAGTGACTTCTTCTCTTCAACTTACCATGCTCAATTTCATCTTATTTCATAATTTTATGTATCGAGACCAGCGCTTTCTCACCCGCCTGGTTCAGCAGCGCTATGTCCCAAGATCTGCGCTTTCTCACTTGCCTGGTTCAGACGACGTTATGTTCTCTTACTTACGTGTTGCCTTCCCTCCCCTCCCCTTCCTCCACGCCTCTTCATTTAAGAAAACTTCATCTTTATTTTTACATTCTACCGTTCGTGTCATCTTCCCTCTTCCTCCACTTCCCACCTCTCTGCATCAGCACTGAAATTCTATTTTATTTGGCGCAATCCCTTGTCATTTGTACATCGATTCATTTATGCATTCAACGTGTTTGATTTTATGCCTAGCCTAATATTTTTTTACCATTTTCCCTAATTACTGATCTTTTGGTATTATGCAGTTGTGAGGTGTTGGCATGAAGAACTGAGATATATTGCCAGTAGGTGTGTGGGCTAGATTTGCATTGCTGTATTTTTGTCTTTGTTAGTTGTCAAAAGGAGAATCGGATGGATTTGTTTCTACCAAGACTAATGCTAATCCTGATCCATAAGTTTTGTATGCTTAGGAATTTGTGACTTTTACCAAGATTGATGCTAATCCTTCTCTTTTCTTTAGTTTTCATTGAGTGTTTTTTGGAATGGTTTCAGGTACGGACATTTGACACAAAAGTGGCAAAAGTGTATTAAGCTACATCCACTAATTTTTGCCATGCTTTATAAAGTTCTGCCCTTTCTCAATCTCAGTTCACCCTGGCTTATGGTAACTTATATTTTATTGGGGATGTATCTTTCACTGATTTTGTTTATTTGTGAATTCAATTATTTAGTTGATGCATACTTTTTATCAGCTTACATTCTTGTTTTGTTTAGACTTGGCTTTTGAATTGTACTTGCGATTAGGGTCTTGAATCAGCAACATATTGTGTGTTTTTGTTTTGTTAGTAAAAACTTTTCATGTCCAATTTCTATATTCTTAGTCATTGATTAAAAGGTTTGAAAACACACTGCCTGAGTGGAAGTATCTGCTCATGTATTTTACCATCTTTAGATTACTTTCCATATTCCAGTCTTTTGATTTAACTTCTTTCTCATGGACTCAATTCTTTGTGAAAAATTGAACTCTTTTCATTCAAAGGATAAATAGTATAAGCTTGGATTTGAGGAGGCATAGTGAAAATTATACCTGTTTTTTAAATTAGCTTAGAAACAGGTATGTAAGTGACTGTAGGGAATGAGCATTAAGCCTAACTGAACTAATTAAAGCTGCAAATGAGGTGTCGTAATTTAGCATAATGTTGATAGATATTTATTTTAAATCAATACTATTTGAAGCTTACGTGACTTTTGGTAGGTTTAGTTCATTGAAGATTGCTCATACTATGGATATTCAGTCCTCTGTAGGTTTTCTTGTTATGCCTCATTGTGTTTGATGGGACTGTATCTGTTACGAGATTATCTTAAGTTAATGTGCTTAATCGGTGGATGTACAAAGTTATCGAGCGTGGTTTTTTCCTTTTTTTATCTTCTTGCTTTCTGCACTCCACAGGTGAAGGCTTTGAATTGCTGCAGTCTATATTTTTTCCAGATGGTAGTCTTTACTTGAATAATAAGATGTTGAAGGTTGTTTTTGGTGAATATGTTACGAAGTGGGCAGTTAGCTTCAAATTCCTTTTTTATTAGGTTTCTTTTATGCATAGTAGCTATGTAGAACAAGAAGGTGGGAGCTATAGAGGCCCAAGGAGCTCCTCAAGCTGAAGGACGAAAACATCGGCATTGCAAAGCTCGCTCTTGAGGCCATTACGACTTTTCTTCTCTTCCGCTGCATGGCGACCCTTTCTACCATAAGCCCTACCACTTCTGGTTTGTTTTGTTCAATATTTCCTGCTCTCTCATTTAAAATATTCCTTCCTAGCCCTTACTTTGTACTATTCGTGAGGTTCTTTAGAGTCTAGGCTTAAATTGTGGTGATTCTTTCATGCTTCAATTGAAAATTGGTTCTTCGCGATTGCGCTAAGCCAACCGGATCCGAATAAATTTTCTAGACCATATGTGGAATTTTACTCTAGATGCTATTTCGATAAAATATAAATTAGCAGAGACCATGTGTTCTACATGCCAATGCAATACATTAATCATCAAGTAGGGAATTTCAAAAGGTTGAAGGCCATAGAAATCATTAATGGCTCACCATATTTTGCTGAAAAGTTTTACTCCAGTTTTTAAAGTTGTTTTGATGGGGAAAATGAAAGCCGTTTGTGGATGTGCAAGCCATTTGTAAAGCTTATGGTACGGGAAACATAATTTGAGTGGGTAATGATACAGTTTGTTACTTGTCTTACGGTAACAAAGAAAGGTATGAGCTCGTATTGAATTCATCCTTCCTGTGGAGAAATTTTTATTGAGTTTATTTTTCCTGTTACTGTTGTTTTTCTCCTACCCCTTGTATTTTTGACTCATGACATGGGTGCATCCATTAGTGAAATACTATGTAGCAGACACTGCATTTAAGTTATTCTTACAGCTACCCTGAAGAAGTTCTCAAGTCAAGATTTTTCAAATGATTTCAATATTTAATACTCTATAACCATGATGTCCAATTGCAATACATATTTTCAGATTCTGAAGAAAAACATAGATTGTTGCGGGTCTACTCAAAGTTCCTGCATTTGTTGGCCTCGGGATAACTAATGCTACGAATTGAGTAAGAGTTGAGCTCTTACAAGTTGTCTTCGTTCGCCAAATTTCGGCTACCAATTAAGTGAGGGATTTCAACTCATTGCGGTCTTGTAATACAGGTTCTAGATGTGGTACTTTAGGCATGGTTCACTTACATCTTCTGCACATGGAGTACTTGCTTGTGTATGTATATTGTGGCTTATTATAGAGTCGGTTACAAAGTTAAGATTCTAGATTCAGGATCTTCTTCATATGCATATGTTAGGATAATCTACTTTGTTCCATCCACATACTGTGAATGCAATCTTTAATCCGGGTTTAGGTTGCACAAAGTGCAATTGCACACTCTGGTGCTATATTAAAAGCGCGAGTTGTTTTTTTTGGAACAGGTTTAGGTACGGTTCATGGAGGGAGTTATATAATTTTTTGTTTTTTTATAATAAAAGATATTAATGTTAAAACAAATTTGAGGTCAACTGTCAAAATTCAAACTGTGTAACTTATACGTTGTATTATTTAAATTGCAGACTAGACTTTTAAAGTTAGTAACATATTTTTTAAATTAGATTTAGTATTTTTTATATGGTATATGTTCTTAGAAAAGAGGAAGTACCTATATTAATAATTAAAAATAAATTTTCTATTTCCTGTTATAAGAGACATAATTTATAACTTTAATTGAATAATTATTTATTCATTATCAACCCATATTTCATATTCCTACCATAATAATTTTAAGGAAAGTGTCAAGAAAGTGGCATATTCATAAATTTATGAATAGATCGCATAACTTTTTACCATAATTTTTTTTTAAAATAAAATATTAAAATTTGGAGTTCGTCTCTTGAAAGATGGTCTTTCAATAAGTTATGGAAAGACCAAGGTTTAAACTGTAAATTAGAAGAAATAAATATAAAATTTTCAGGTTGCATTAATCGGGTCATAAATTATAATTATTGCACGTTGCATGGTAAATTTTTAATGTTGCAACTGAAACGTTCTATCATTCTATAATTCTAATTAAACCTTGTGTTTTCATATGCATATGAAAAGACGGTCTTTCCCAAAACTTTGCCTAAAAGTTAAATCAGGTAATAATGTGATTTAATATGAAAATTAAACAATATATAATATAAAATTAAATTTGAATTTTTTAAAGTTAGTATGTAATTTAACAAATGTAGTGTATGAATGAAAAAATATAATGGATTGTCCATATCTACAACTTAAGGATATGTCACCTATCAGAAAACCTCAGCTATTTGTTATAGTGTAAAGTATTTCAATACAACCGTTAATATTTTCTATATAAAAATACACATACAAGCATATCATTTTTGTTTAAATATAAAATAATTAATTATTACGTATCAAAAAGACTCTGTATTTTGAAAGACGATTTTCCACAAATTTTTGAAAGATCACGCTTTAAACTGCAAATTATGAGAAATTAAGATAAAATTTTCATGTTGCATTAATCGGATAATAAACTTATAAACAGTGCACGTTGCATAGTAAAATTTTAATATAACAACTAAAACGTTTTATGTTTTTATAATTCTAATTCAGCTCCATTTTTCCATATGCCTATGGAAAGACCGTTTTTCCAAAACTCTGCCAATAAAAAATAAGTAAATTTTAGTAATTTTAAAATTAAATGTGTTAAAATATTAATTTATTTTAAACATTGCATTGTGTGTATTTGCATATTAGATATAAATTTTTTATTACTTATTAAAAATTATATATTAGTCCCTCTGTCCCATAAAAAATGACACATTACTTTTTTCAAGAAAACTTTTGTAAAATTTGACTATAAATATGAACTAATCTATGTAATAAAAATAGCATGTGAGTTTTTAATAGATTCATTTTAATCTCTGTTTTCTAAATATTAATTTTAAATAAACGTGTCATTTTTGGTGGAACGAAAAGAGAATATTATATATTTAATTTTCGTCCATAATCCGTGCATCGACGCAGGTGTTATCTAATAATTCATATAATTCATATAGTTATTCTTCTTTTTTTCAAGTGGTGGAATTTTATAAAATTTTCTTTTATCAATTTAGTATGAAACACATAGTTCACATTAAAATTTATCATAATTTTTAATTAATAGTACCGCGCAACGCGCGGTGAAATCCTGCTAGTACATTTCTATATGAATAGAATTGAATAGAGAGAGCTCGGATGGAGAATCAACTATCCAATTATCACCAAATAACATGGTATCACAGCTATACAAAAAATTACCTTATTTATTTTCTCTTGTTTTCTCGTAAGCTACCTTCTTTGTTCTTTCCTTGTTCTCGCGATGACCACCTCCGGCGAAACTCCTCCTTCTCCTTCAGGCTTCGACGACAAAAACCCTTCGACCTCTTTCGTTTCACCATAACAACAACAATTTGCAGCCTTGAGTTTTCACTCGGCTTAATCAGTTACGAATGTTCGTAACAAATTACCAATCATACTAGATCTCCAAAAGGTACACTACCACACCTGGGCCGAATCTTCCAAATCATAGGTCATGCACATAACATCTTGGACAACATTGACGGTTCCTCTTGTCTAGGCGATGTATCTGAGGCCAAATGAAAGCAGTTGGATACCATAGTTCTAGCTCTATTTATGGCAAAATAAGTGATGACGTTCTTCTCGCCAAGATTTAAGTTGGTTCAATTGCTCGCGACGCCTAGCTCTGCATCAATGGACATTTTCCATGACAATCACATCAGTCAGGTTGCAGAACTTGAAAGTCGATTTATCAATGCTCGCCTAGTGGATTTGCCCCACTAAAGGGGCGCACACCATTCTTACCGGTGCTAGAAAGGGAATAATGTCGGCCACCACTAAATTTGGCCATCAACATCATGGTAATAGATTTTATCGTGACCGTGGAAGATAAACCATAAGCTCTGGCGGGGAACTTTCACAGTAGTATGGGGACCGGAGACAACCTGACCCCGTCGTGCCTCAGTCGTCGTACCTGCAGGCGGGGAACTATTACTTGCCGGGCTGATGGTCTCCGATGTCGACATTGTCGTACCTGTACCCTACTGGTCCTCTGTAGCGAGCGTATTTTTTCTGGTGCCATTTTTCTCACCAAGCTTGGGATTGAGACATGTTGTTTCCCAAGAGAACTTGGGCCAAACTTATGAGTCTCCTTCTCTTTTAGGCCCAGGGCCAAGGTTTGAACATCAGCCCTATTTGGGCTAAATATCACCCACCTCACAGCAGCAATATTCAGGTGATTTATCCCTGATTTTTAGCACTATGTCCCTTCAGGAGCCTTCAAAAAATTGGTACATGGACACCGGAGCCTCCTCTCACATGACCACTCAGGTATCTTTCATACCTATTTTAATTCTAACACTTTATCACCTACTTATGTTGGTAATGGGAATACTATTCCTGTTGTTGGTAAAAGTTCTACTACCCTACATAAATCCCCACCTTACTCTCTGAAAAATATTTTACACACTCCTAATATTGTAAAAAATCTGGTCTTTGTTAACTTAAGGTTCTACTACCTTAAATACATCCCCGCCTTACTATCTGAAAAATGTTTTACACACTCCTGCTATTGTAAAAAATCTGGTCTCTGTTCGACAATTTACAGTTGATAAATAATGT
Organism: Rubia balearica; assembly: GCA_032355405.1. NCBI lineage: Eukaryota > Viridiplantae > Streptophyta > Magnoliopsida > Gentianales > Rubiaceae > Rubia > Rubia balearica. The sequence continues at coordinate 13,939 of JAULKJ010009206.1, forward strand.
TAGTGTGGAATTTGACCCTGTTGGTTTTTCTATAAATGACCTCACCACAGGCAAAATCAAAACAAGATGTAATAGTCATGGGGATCTGTACCTAGTTACTAGATCGCTAGCCACTGCTTATGTATCTCCCAATCACTACCATGTCATGCTTGGATATTCTCATGCGGGATAATGCTAATTTAAATAAATCCAAATGTTCGACAATTTGCTCTTCTTATCAGCTTGTTAAACACAAGCGTCTTCAATTTTCACATTCTCACACTGTTACTTTTAAACCGTTCGATATTGTTTATAGTGATATTTGGACGTCTCCAATTTCTAGCACCAGTGTTGTAAATATTACCTATATTTTTGAATGATTTCTCAAATTTTATTTGGATTTTTCCTCTAAAAAATAAGTTTGATGCATACTCAAAATTGGTGATATTTCATGCTATGGTCAAAACACATTTTCATACTAATATCAAAACTTTTCAATGTGACAATGGTGGTTGGTTTGTAAATTAATATTTTTGCACATTCTGTAAACTAAACAACATTTTATTGTGTTTTGCTCTCCTCACACTTTCCCTCAAAATGGCAAAGTCGAGCAAGCACTTTGCACTCTCAATGACATTACCCATACTCTACTCACACATGGCTCCTTACGAACCCGTTTTTGGGTTGAAGAACTTCATATGGAAACATATCTGCACAACATCCTACCTTCCGAAGCCATGCTCAATAACACGTCAGCCCATATCTTATACCACCAACAACCCACATACTCCCACCTCCGAATTTTTCATTGCCTATACTATCCAAACATCTCTGGCACCACTCCTCATAAATTAGCTCTTTGTTCTGTTAAATGTCTCTACCTCGACCCTTTTCAAGTCATAGAGGCTCTCGTTGCTTGGTTCTTGGCTAACACCAAGTTCTCACTTCCTGACATATCGTGTTTGACAAAACAACATTCCCCTTTGTCAACCTACATAAGATCAGCTTTTCTTCTAACAATGGCTTCCTATCCTCTAAATTATCACCTTTTCTCTTTGACATATTCCACCAAATCTCACCACCCCACAATCGTTACGCTTCTGCCACACCACGGCCGCCTCCGTCATTATCACCATCACCAACCCCCTGTACCCCCATCCCCACTACATAGTTCAACACCTTCCATCCCACCATCACCTCCTTATCACTCAATGATCACTCATCGTTAGACTAGTATACATAAAAATAATCTAAAATACCATCTTCTGGCATCCTTGTCTTCCATCTCTCCCCTCCTAACAACTCCAAATACGTACTCTGTAGGACCCTAATAGGAAAGCCTCCATGAAAGATTAATTTAGTGCTCTTATTAGAAGTGCTAATATTATAGGTTTCATGTGGTTGTTTAAGCATAATTACATGTCTGAAGGTATGCTAGAGAGGTACAATACTCGTCTGGTTGTTAATGACAAGAGTTACCAGGTTGTGGTTGATTGTGATGAGACATTCTGTCTAGTGGTCAAATCAACCACCATCTTCCTTATTCTTGGCATTACTTTATCTCGTGGCCTATTCATCCATTTGACTTAAAGAATGCTTTCTTACATTATGACTTGCATGAAACTTTATATATGAATTAGCTGCCAGGTTTCTCTGATAGGCACTGCCCTGGCCATGTATGTCTTCTGCGTAAGTCAATTTATTGCTTAAAGAAAGAACCTCGAGCATAGTACCACTAATTTGTAACCTACCTTTCTAGGATTGGGTTTCATGGAAATCAGAGTGATCACTCACCGTTCATTTACAGTTCATGGGAGGACGTTGTCGTTCTTCTCAATGATAGTATATGTAGGCCCAAATTAAAGCTAACTACTAAACAGTATCTAGTGGTAAGATGGGATCGTCCACAAGGAACATAGGGTTTTATTGAGTGTAAAATGTAATTAAAAACACATGAAGAAGTCACTCTATGTGTAGGGAAACCAAGTTGGGGGATTTTGATTTAAGAAAAAACTAAAACTACTTTAAAAAACTAGATTAACCAAAAATTAGAGCAAACCATTTAATTATGATCACAACTAGCACTGAAAATGTAAATAAGGTTATAACGAGTCTTGGTCGTAATTATTTTACTTTTCTAGTTATCCTTTGATCATTGATTAATTATCCTATTTTTATGCATCAACCACATAATGTGGAGAAATTGTCAACACCTTTCGAGTGTAGCAATTTCTCACCTCTCCTCGATTATAGTTGGAATGGGCGATCAGAGCCATACAATAACCCATATCCTCGGGTCATTCTAAATGATCGGTGTCATGGACTTCTCTGAGAATAATAGTAAACATGGAGACCCAATATGACTAACACAATTTCCTACAAGCGAGAAATATCGGGATAGCACAATTATGTTCCCTAATGATTACTACAAGGATCAACCTTCATGCTAGGCTTCATTAGTGTACTAATATTATAGTTAGTCAAAACCATTCAAATTCATCTTAAATCTATAAAATTTCACCAATCAATAATCATAAATTGTTGTCACACCCAATTATAACCTAACATTGACCAACAATAATCACATGGACAAAAAGTCAAAGTTTTCCGGATTTGACAAAAAAACCTAGCAAAAAATCAGCTCACAATTATCAACTAGTTGATTACCCTAGTCTAAATCATGCCCTAATCACACAAGAAAGAACAAAATAAACTTGATAATAATAGGCACAAAATAGGACAAACAAAACCTCACAAATTTATACTAGAAATGGTTACCAATTGCTCTGAAGAGTATATTCAGCCTAGATTAAGAAAGCCCATAGGTTAGAACATAAATGCACAAAGAAACATGGAAGAAAAATGAAATATGGATGGAAAACTAGGGTTTTGGAGGCCCCAAGTCAGGCTCACACAAATGGGGAGGAAATGGGGCTATTTATAGTCCAAGGAAATAGAGGGGAAAATAGGTTTAAAATGTCAAATTCTGGGTTCATTTTGCAGGATGCAGTATATGTCGCGGCCCGTGAACGTGCTTCTGCCCTCTTTTTATTTTTATCGCTAAGGGTGAACTACTGATCCATTTTGGGAGTTCTTGTAGTTGTTTTAAACTCACAAAACACATATAAATCTACCAAATCATAAAGGTAAAACAAGTTAGACACCAAATGCTTACAAGCTAGGGAATGTAGGACTAATAACCACGCAAGGTGATTCTAAACTCCTATTTTGTAAAACAACTAATAATATATTTAACCACCAACAAAACAGTCTAAAAAGGGATGTTAATTTTACTAAGGAAACATCAAAATTACGTCCCATCCTTAGACCCTTACTTGTCCTCGAGTAAGAACAAGAAAAGTTCTATGCTGATTTCTAAGCTATGTTTTCCCAAGAGCAGAACCAACACATTATGCCTAGAACTACCCTAACCCAAAGCATATGAGCTTTCCAACCCTTACATCCCGACCTAAGGAGTCCTGAACCACCAAAACAATAAAATATTTACATAATAAGAATGGGATATAAAGATCAAAAGGAAGTTAAGAAGATGTCTTACTCTACCCAAAAATTTCACAAATAGGTAAAAATAAGAGAAGAATTCACAATTTTCATTTCTCTCAATTCTCTTATTTTGCCTAAGAGTTCTCTCAACTTTTCATTCTAGCCTCTGTTTTCATTCAAAATTCACACCTCACCTTTTTACACACCATAAGGCCTCTCCTTTTCGAATTTTCAAATTTGCGGGATTTTTTAAACAAAGCAAGTCAAACTAGAGCATATACATGAGATATATTTATCTCCCCTACACTTGAAACACATATTTTTCTCAATGTGAACAAAAGGATAAGATAAAAAAATAAGGGAGAGAGAGAGAGAGAACTCTCAACTAGGGCCTTGAAAGTCATTCCCGGTGGTAGAAGTGTTCACTTTTCAATGAATGTTCTCAACCCATCCACTACAAATCTACAACTATGCAAGTCCCGATCAACACTCACAAACGGCAACAACTA
>JAULKJ010009306.1:0-17929 GCA_032355405.1 Rubia balearica
AACTTATTCTGAATTATGCCAAGCCCCGCAGATGTAAGTGAATTTCACCGAACTGCGTTGCTTTACATTTTTACATACTTGGTTAGATAGATGATGTTGGAACAAAGTTCCGATAACCAAATTTCAATTTGTACTAGAGCTAAGTCACTTGCGTTACCTTAGTTTTGACAAGGAAAGTGCGATCAGTTTTTACCAATGACGACCAGAGAAGGATCTTCTGTGTCTCGGTCACCACTGCTGGAAGGAACGAATTACAACTGCTGGAAGGCTCACATGCGAGTGTTCATAAATTCATTGGATGAACTAGCTTGGCACTATGTTGAAATATAATGGAAACCCCAGTTGTTGGAAGTTCTAAAGGAGGGGAATCTAGTTCTAAAGAACGAGTATTAATCCTAAAGAGTCGTGGACACCAGATAAAAAAAGGGTCGCTTGGCAAACTTCGAATCAATAAATGTCATCTTTATTGCAGTAGATGAAAATCAGTTCAAAATAATTTCTACGTGTAATTAGGAGAAAAAAGCATGGGTTGTCCTACAAACTGTGCATGAGGGGACAAGTCGTGTACGTGAATCAAAGCTACAAATGTTAGCCAAAAGAGCTGAAAATGGAAGAAGATGAGACTATACAGTATTCTATGGAAGACTCAGAGACATCACAAATATGGCATATCAATTGGGAAAAATTTATAAAGAGTCTAAGCTAGTGAAGAAGACGCTGAGATCAATTCCCTAAAGATTTTCCATTAAAGTAGTTGCAATAGAAGAAGCAAGGGACATAGCTACAATGACTTTGGATGAATTGATGGGATTACTAAAAATCTATGAAGTGACGTTGGAACCTCCAAAGGAGGAGTTGGCATTCAAAACTTCATTAACAAGAAATAATCATGAAGAAGATAGCGATGATGTAAATGAAGAAATTGCTTTTATCACAAAGAATTTGTCAAGGATGCTGAAGAAAGTGGTAAATAATAATTCCCATGAAACGGTTTCAAGACTTTGGCAACAACTATAGACCAGGGATTAAGCAAACTACTTAGCAGTCCTAGAGAAATCAAAATGGCAAACTAACGCAGTCGGGAAGGATTCAATGCAGAGAATGTGAAGGGTATGGACATATCCAGGGTGAATGTGCCAACACTCATAAGAAGCAAGGAAAATCATACATTAATCCATGGAGTGAAGATGGTGAAGAAGAACTGATAAAAAATTATGTGGCTTTCGGAGCAAACCTCATGGTGAGTCAGAAATTGTTACTGGATGTTCCAACATCGGGAAGGAAGAAGTGGATCGATGTTCCAACATGGTCCAGGCACTTGAAGTCCAATGTTCCAACACAAAGAAGGTATGTGAAGAATACTCCTCGAGTGATAACGAATACAAGATTGTGAGTGATGATGATGTCTATGCTACATATGAAAAGATGTGTAAAACGTGGCCGAAGCTGTTCATGTTAACAAAATCTTTAAAAGGGAGAAAAACCTTTTAGCTAAAAAAGGAAGAGAGATGACATCCCTAGGGAAATGAATCTGAAGGGAAATTGAGTTGTTGGAAGTAACTATGAGTTCGACGACAAAGAGGGCTGAAATTGCTGAGAAGGCTATTAAAAGATTGAATTCTGGAAATGATAAAATGGATGACATTCTCACCATCGGGAAGAACTTTGGAAATCGACAAGGTATAGGCTATGAAAAGCCATTGAGCAACATTGTAGATTTCAAATCAGAGGTTCAAGACATGAAGAGAAAAGTGATCAAAACCTAATAACACAAACCTCTTATTTGTAGCTATTGCACCTATCAAGGCCTTATAAAGGATAAATATTTTAAACTACTCAGAGAAATCATGAATGGACGAAAACTGTCTGCATGTTCCAACATAGATGATGTACAACGATCAAAGATGTTCAGAAAGGTATGGATCCCCAAAACCCCTAAATTGTGCTTTCTTGCTCACACTTCCCTTATTGCACACCCTAGGGATTCTTGGTACCTTGATTGTGAATGTTCTCAACATATGACTAGATCTTAAGAGTTTCTAAAGAAGATCAAATCCTATAATGGTGGATTCATTATGTTTGGCGAGGGAAAGAAAAGCAGAGTAGTTGGAATAGGTGAGTTGTCAATGAAGGGATTTTCAACCTTTACTAGTGTTCTTTTGGTGGAAGATCTAAGGGCTAATATCCAAAGTATCAGCCAGATATGTGATGATAATATATCCGTGGAATTCCATAAGCAAAAGTGCATAGTGAAATATGGAAACATCAAACTGCTTACTGGTATTCGGTCATCAGACAAATGTTACTTGTTGGAACAAGAAGTGAACTGCTTGAGGTGTTGAATATAATGGGCTCAAAATGCGAACGGCTGACCATGTTTCAACATTGGATGATTTCTCAGATCAGGGACGTAATGAAGTTGGAACATCAGATGAGGTAGATCTTACAGATGAAGCTAATGACTCTTATAACTTCAGCAATGTTAGAACACTATCCCCCCAGAACTCTTCCATGTTCCAACATCAGTTTAGGTTGAATCAAGCAGGAGAAGGACTCGATCAATCCTTCAGGTTAACTATAGAGAACTTTCTGGTCTACAATATTTTTTCTCCCTCATTGAACCCAAATTACAAAGAGGCTAACCTTGATGAGTATTGGATTGCGGCAATGCAAGAAGAAGTTGGGAAATTCGAACGCAATGATAATAAAGCAAGGTTAGTTACTCGGGATTACACTCAGGTTGAAGGAGTTGATATTTATGAAACATTCGCATCAGTTTCCAGGTTATAATCTATTCGTGTTCTCCTTGCTATGACTTGCACTATGAATTTTACATTGTACCAAATAGATGACAAGAGTGCTTTCCTATATGACGTCGTTAATGAGGAAGTATATCATCAACTTAAGAAGACTTTGTATGGATCAACAAAAACATTAAGGGAATGGTATGAGTGACTCACTACCTTTCCTATTCAGAAAGGTTATCGTCGAGGGGGAGTATATCACACCTTGTTTGTTTTTCGTGAATCATCAAATATACTGATTGCTCAAATCTATGTTGATGATATGATCTTTGGGTCTACATCACCATCCTTGGTACACAATTTTCTTAACTTTGATGCAGACCAAATTTGAAATGAATTTAGTGGGAGTATTTGCAAGATTTCAGGCTGATCCTAAGGAATCTCACTTGCAAGATTTCAGGCTACTCTATCTTTCTGATTAGTGGATTTATTTTGAACTGGGCCAGTTCTCGCAAATGTAGGTGTATTTCACCGAACTGCTTAACCAAGTACGTGTGTTCTTGCTTTATACTTTTACATACTTGGTTAGATAGATGATGTTGGGACAAAGTTACGACAACCAAATTTCACCGTTAATATGTTTAAATACGTATAATAACGTCAAATAAAATGTTGATATTTATAAAATACTTGTTACGAGTAATTCAACAATATCACATACGATAGTATTATCGTTCATATATTTATTCAAATATGCGGTCAAACTTTGTTATACAATAGTGTCCAAAAAGAAAGTGAGTAATTTAAGCTTAGACCGAGAGAGTACACAAAATTTAGTTTTAGTCAGCCTAGAGTATAGGTAGAGATTATTGTGCAATTATTGAATATTTTAATTGGGAAGAGGTTCTTTTTAAATGGTTATAGATAAGTTTGGTATATATTGTGTAATTAACAAAAAGTTGACATATTTATATACTCCCACTAGTATCTAAATATTGGCTCTCTTCTAAATGGCAACCGTTTTTTGAAAAAGTGAAATGAGTGGTGTAGGTTGAATTGGGAAAACAAAAGATAAATTTAGTGGATGAAAATAATTTAGCATTTTCCAATTGAAGAATGTATGAGTATAAAAAAATCATCCCAAAAAGGAAAGGGACCCAATATTTTAAAAAAATGGAGGGGATACCGTTTCCTTTCTTGGAACCCCTATCCAAACGATGACATTGGATTCCGACGAGTAATACTGATCGTCCTCTCTGTGTCACCATCTTCGACATTAAACTCTGGCAGAGGCTTATTGAGCTCCATGCCGCAGTTCGTCCTCCCCGTGGCTCGCCATCTCGAGCTGTTGTGATAATGCGGCAAGCTTGCTGGTAAAAAAAGACATCTTCATCTTTATCACCTCTAGCGCCGCCTTGTTGACGGTGGAAAATACACTGGCTCCGGAAATAAATTCCGGCATAGGTTCATCGAGCTACGCTGCGACTTGTCCTTCCTGTGGTTCGCCATCTTAAGCTGCTGCAACGACTTAATGAGCTTGCTGGTCAAAAATGAAATAGTCATCTTCGTTACCTCTATGCTGCCTTGTTGACAGCGGCGTATCCGTTGCGGGACATTATGTCAGCATCAGCTTACTTGAACGAAATCCTATGCTCCTTGCACCAGACGACGATTAGGTTTGTGGGTGCCTTATTTGGAATTAGATTGGTGTGAGTAATTATTTTATGAGTCCATTTTGTGAGGTTATGAGTACTAACAGTGCAAATCGGCGTGAGCAATTTTTTTGTCCATTTCATGTGGTTTTTCAGTACTTGAAAGTGCGTGTTCTTTATTTTTGGGAATTTTCTGATCAATTTTGCAAAATTGCTCTGTGTTTTATTTGTTTTTCTCTGGAAGATGAGTTTGTCTATGGCTTTTTTGGCTGTGATCAATTGATATGTCACGTTGTTTGTTGAGATTTATTTCAGTTGATATGTTATATAATTTTTCAGTGATGTTTATATGTTTATATAATTTTTGTTGATGTTTATACTATTATAGTGATGTTTATTCTTTTTTGTTAATTCTATTATATTAGTGTTTATACTTCTTTCAATTGATATTTACGTGTATTTTATTGAGGGTTCTACTTTCAAGTTGATATTCAATTTGAAAATTTAAGTGTTTTTGATGTTTTATGATTTTCTGTTAATGTTTAGTTCATGTAGTTGATGTTTTATTATTTTCAATTTTGATGATTATGTTGATGTTTTGTTAGTTGTAGTTGTAGTTGATGTTTTATGATTTTCAATTTTGATGATTATGCTGATGTTTTGGGAGTTGTAGTTGATGTTTTACGATTTTTAGATTGATGATTATGTTGATGTTTTGTTAGTTGTAAGTGATGTTTTATGATTTTCAGTTAATGTTTTATTAGTTATAGTTGATATTTATGATTTTTCGTTTGACGATCATGTTGATGTTTTGTAATTTTTTTGTTGATATTTATTTAATATTTTCTTTGATATTTTTTTGCCGATTGCCGCAAGAGAGAGAAGAATTGGGAAAAAAGTCCCTAGGAAAATTGGGGAAAGTCCGTGGAAAAGAATTGAGAAAATATTGTACAAAGGTCCCCGTTTAAAGTTTATATTGCTTCAAAGAAGACCATCTCTAATTAGTATAAGGATTATTTTTAAATTAATAATATGGGTTTGATTGAAAAATCTTCTTTTAGAGCCCAGAAACTCTTGTATTCTTTTTATTAGTGTTTGGTAGACATGTTTTTCTTTTAGAAATGTTTGTCCTTGATTTACATCTCTGCATATTGAAATTTCTAAATTAAGTTCATTCAGTTATTTACTTTTTCACCATTTAATTGAAATTTATCTAATTGTGTCTTTAAATATCAAATATATTTTACATTTGATATAATGTAAAATTATCTTCATCAATACTTCTTTTCCTACAGTTTACAATTTCACTTGTGGAGGGCAAAGGCATTAACGATGATGAAAGTGCATCATGGACGTCGTCGCTGGTACCATCGTTGAATGCTTGGTTGTTCAACGATGGTTTTTAAATCACCGTCCTTTAGCCAGTTCCATGACCGTGGTTATTTTTAACTAGCATGGATTGTTTCGAATTTGAAAATGTATTAAAATTGTCATCCGATATCGGTATTCCAGTTGGTATTCCATAATAATGATTGTACTATGTATTTTTTTCTCTAATCTCGGTATGATTTCAATTTTGAATGTGTCAATAGACAGATGTCAATTTCAATATCAGAAATGGCACTGTAATTTGTTGCATCTTGATATTTTTGTGTTTTTTATTTCTCGTATCTTGATATTGTGGAATTTTCTTTCACTCTCGGAATAGATCTCGAACGATTTGGTTTCCACTAATTTACTTGATTAAAAGTATTCAGTGTGTACACCGAAATAAATTTAAGAACCAATACATCCACTAACTAAATATTAAAGTACAATATTTAACGATAATGTTAATACCTAATGAAGAGCATTGGGAATCAACTCGTAGGATTGAATAGTATATGAACAAGAACAAATGGTATAAAATTACTTCTAATGGAGATGTTGATGTCTTGTATGTCCAATACATTGCTTCAGACATGAGGGGGAAGGTCTTCAATCTCCGATGTTTTCAAGTTGTTAACCTAACTTCCACAAGTCTTCCGTTTGTTGGATTTTGGGGGAAGACCAATACTTAATGTTGGTGTAATATTCTTTAGGAACAATATGATGAAACGTTATTAAATCACTAAAATATTACAACAAGGATGAACAGATAATAAGGAAAAATTGGGAGCATACCCTGCATTCCATTCTTATATTTTTCCGATCTCCCATGGTACCAAATACAAACTAATATTCCATCCACCGGTTATTCCCAAATTGCCCAAATTCAACAATCTCAAATCTTGACAATTTTTTTTTACATTTCTTTAGTTTAACAATCATTTAAATATTGAAAATATGGTTACAATAAATAAAGAGCTTATGAATTAGAATATTATTTCTTTTTAATGTATAGAAAGAACGAAGAACCTAATGTAAGATCGAGGAACAACACATATAAGCTAAAAGTTGAGATCCTGTAAAGACTTCACATGACACTAGTGGTTAACAATGAAACCTACCCAATGAACCTTTTCATGCGGGTAGGTTATGACCATACTTTGTGATAATGTTCATCTTGGCTAAAATGGTAATAGAACATGACATACCCTCGAGATGAGAAGAGATTATTGAGCTCCAAGAACAAACAACCAAATCTGGAACCTTTCACGTATCCATCTTGAACCCCTATAATGTTTGTCACCATTCGATTCGGTGGTCAAGATACAATATCCAAGCTGTCGTGGGTGGAACCCGATAATGACAAACTTCTGACAAAACATATTCCTATACGGAGATACAGAAGACAATGGGGCAACGAGTGGAACCAATAACGAGTCGTGAATTCTTCAACCAGAAGTAGAGGAACATATGTTCAATGAGTACACCAAAAATGCAATGCAACCAAGGTTTTGAACCCCAACTTGGTATTTAATTTAAATTTTGGATACATATTGGATTATTTCCACCCCCATTATTTGCATAACCTAATTATGATGGATAGTCTAAACCACCTTGACGAAGTATTACAATCTTATGCCAGTTTGGGAAATTATAGTGACATTGATAGGGTAACCAAGGATAACAGAGTTATCGTGACTGTTAGTAAATTCACAATAAATGGTGTGCTAGGGTGTCCCTAAATTGATCCTAGTTTTGTACGCCCCACTAACCTCAATGGCTCTTATGAGATTTTCCATCAACAATATTGGCTACCTAAGATGGATTCCTAACCATTGTGCCTCACAAAAATGGGGCCTAAGTATATTAGATTACATGGGGACAAGACTAAGCAAGTGGAAAAATATGACTTATCGTGTTGACCGTGGAGGAACGATTGGTTTTTGAGTGGGTTTTCATGAATGTCCTTCTATTAGGGGAACGTGTGCGAGCCCACAATTGGAAGCCTTATGATCTTTTATCACACTAAATCTCGGGTTCACAATATTGTCCTACATGAAAAAATCCATCGGCACTGCGAAGAAAGAATTCTCTTATGGGTGTTTGATCATCAGGATGATCAAAGAGCATGGATTCTACACATGGACTGCCTATTGCACCTTGAATACTATGATCAAAAGTGGCTTGACCTGAAACTACTGAAATTGGATACACATACCAACAAATAGAAGGTAAATATGGTTATGAGGGCACCGGTTAGAGGTGCAAAGAGGTCTAGAGATTTGGAGATCGATGTATCTTCATCAACAGGTATTAAGTTATACACCATTCATTATAATCTTTGGTTTGTACATTTAAATGTAATTTGTTTAATTCTATGGTGTTTGTATGTAGGCATCAATAATGGATTTATGTGCAACTGGTACAAGTTGTTCACGTCTTCAATAGCCAAATGGAAGCTCTAGAGACTGAGGTAAATAAATGAAAGGCTGAGTCGAAAACTTACCACTGTGAGAAAGAGATCAAGATAGATTTAATCAAAGATGAAGAAGAGCCATATTTCAGACATGTCTCTTTGTCTAAAGGCAATGAAGAGGAAGATGTCACATACCTCCATGCTCTTTAAAATTGTTTCCGTTAAATAACCAAGAATTTGTGAAAATGTTAAATTTTTTCAATTATTTAGGGATTGGTGATGGGAATTTAATTCCACATTACGAATTACAGTATTGTTACATTACGTTGTCATATCATGACAAAATACTATTCCAGGATAGGTGCAATTAAAAGCGGTGAAAAGAGAACTTGAACGATGATTACAAACCGTCGTCTCTGGCACTTTCATGGATTCAACCCCATCTTTTCATGGCGGTGCCACTACTGTCGTTTAAAATTGCGTAGCATATTATTTATGAATATCGGGGTAGCTTTATCTGTCTTATTTTTTTACAAGATCGGAATCAATGGAAATCTTCGTGCATGAAACATACTTCTAGAATCTAGCTGGAATAGAGATCCGCAGAGTTGACTTCCAATTTTTAAAAAAGATGTCGATTTTAATATACCTTCGGCATCAGGAGATGTTGCGATTTCAGAAATTGCGTCTAAAGTAGGAAAGGTTGCAATGTTATAAATGGATTTGGATGTGTGTTCATTAACTTCCTTTATCGATTAACTAAATGTAAAAGGACTTTGGGAATTTTTATGCACTAATGTTATTAAAGGTTGGTATGCATTTCCTTAACTTCAACTAGTTTGAAAGGTTTGATTTAGTTGAATTTCATGAACCTAAACTAGTAGATAGTTACTCGTCAAATGTATTAATGAGTGGGAGGTATGTCTACCTAAAGTCACAGATAGTTAATGTTTAGGAAAATAATAACCCTTCCATATTCCACACCATTGATCGGAGAACATTGTTCATCCTAAGAGAGATGGAATGGAAGAAATACTTCTCCAATTTCATCCTTCCAAAGAAAACCCCAAAGTTATACACAACACTTTATTAACTAGCACCATGCTGAATTATAGGAATATATTTGTGAAATTAAAAGATTAGGCGGTCTCCCTAATCCCCACATCATGTGGATGAATTTTTATGGATTCTCAAGTGTTCTCTTTTCAACCTTGACCACAGTTTTTAGACAACGGTGATTCAACATCAATCGAATGGTTGCCAATGAATCCTTCAAAAAAATATTTCATTAGTATAAACTAAAAGGTATCGACAAAAGGCACATATACTTGTGCTGTATATCATATTAATCAGATAATTAACGAGAAAATTTTCAGAATGGTTCCCACTTTTAAGTGAAATTCACAATTTGTACCCAATTTTAAAAAAAAATTCTGAAAAGGTAACCGCTTTTTCATTAATGTCCCGAAAAGGTAAGTTTTAGTTAAAATAGGTATCATTTTGGCACAATTCTGATCCAAATTGGTACCTATTTTTTTGCTAAAAGGTAACCTTCTGAGACATAAATGAAAATGTAGGTACCTTTAAAGGATAAATTTAAAATTTGGGTACCAAACTGTGAATTTTGATTTACTGTGGGTACCATTTTAGAAAATCTCTTAATAATTAACACACATTATTAGTAATCAACAATCCATTACTACAGATAACAAAAACCAAAACAAACATGCAAGAACAAAACCAATGACTGAAACTATTTTTGTCGTATCAAGTCCAAGCATTTCCATGGCGACGTGAAAATCGACAAAGTCAATCCTGACCCCAGCTATTTTGACCACCTCCAGTCGCCATTTCCATGGCACAAATACCTGGCTCTTGCCACTCCGGACAGTCAGTCCATCACAAAGGGATATGTTGGAGAAATGGATGCCGGTGAATTCCACAGAAATGCTGGAGATGGGAATCAGATGTGCGGTGTAGATGAGGCATTGGTGGTGGTGCAAGGGTTTCAAATGGGTCTAGGAATTTGGTGGTGTAGTCGTGTAGAAGAAAATGATAGTACATGTGATTGATGTCAACATTTTTTGTTGCTGATGAATCCTTATAACGAATCTATAAGGGTAGGGTGGAGATATTGATAGAATGCAAGAAAATGAGGGTTTTGGAGAAGAGGTGGATTGCATCTTTTAAGCTTTGCGGGTGTAGGGAGACAGTGGTGATAAGGAAATTCATTTAATGAAAGAATGCGGTTGAACTGTTTATTAACCTTCCATGGGTATGGCAGAACGCATGGCAACCAAGGTGTTGAAACCAAATTTTGTACTCGAATTACACTTTGGATAAATGTGGGATTATTTCTATTATTTACACAACCTAATTACGATGGATGGTCCAACCCACCCAGGCGAAGTAATACAATTTTATGCACAATTGGAAATTTTTTGTGACAATGATAGGGTAACTAAGGTTAATGGTATTACCATTAATACTAGTAAATTCACAGTGAATGATGTGTTATGGTGTCCCTGGATTGAGTCTATTATTTTAAGCCCCACTGTCTCTGATGGCACTTATGATATTTTCCATTAGCAATTTTGTCCAGCTAAGACATAGACCCAACCACCGCGTCCCATAGAAATGACGCGTAAGTATTTCAGGTTACATGGTGACAGGGCTGGGCAAGCGAACAAATATTATTTGTTCGTGTTGACATTGAAGGAACGGTTGGTTTTTTAGTGGGTTTCCAAGAATGTCTTTTCATTAGGGGAGCATGTGCGAGTCCACCATTGGAATGCTTATGATCTTTTATTACCTTATGGGAAAAAACCGTTGAATCCCGGATTCGTAATATTGTCCCACATGAACAAAGTCAACAACACAATGAATAAGGAATTTCCTTATGGGTGTTTGGTCACTAGAATGATCAAAGAGGATGTTGTTACTACCCATAGACTGCTCATTGTGTCTTGAATATACGACCAGATATAGCTTAACCTGAAGCTACTTGAATTGGATACAAAGACAAAAAAATGCAAGGTAAAGCTAGTCCCAGAGGCAGTGACTAGAGGTGCAAAGAGAGTTAAAGATACGGAGACCGGTGCATCGTCATAGGCAGGTATTAAGTCATACTCCATTCATTATTATCCATGGTTTATATCTTTAAAATGTTGAATCAAGTAGTGTTTGTGTGTGGGATCCGAGAAAATATTTTCATTGAAGTGGAAGAAGATGTTTGCGTGCTTCAATAGCCAAATAGAGGCCCTAGAGGGGGAGGTGAAGGAATTGAGGGCCCGACAAGAAACTTACCTCAGAGAAAGGGATTGATATTTCTTTAAGTGAAGACGAGGGGATACGAGTTTTGAATTTGTCTCTTCATCTAGCGGCGATGAAGAGGATGAAGATATTGAAGATGTCACATTGTATCTCCGTGCTCCCTGAAAATGTCTCTAATACGTATCCAAGTTGTGGTGAAATGTTAAACAATTTTATGAACTGCGGGATTTGTGGTGGGATTGTAATTTCACATTATGAATTGCGTTGATGTTACATTACATGGTCGAGAATGACAAATGAGTACAAGAACAAAGAAGAAGAACATAAAAGTTTGCGATTCCAGTTCCAGAATTGTATCTTTGAAACATGGACAAGGTGAACTACTTTTAGTAATGTTAGGAAATTGAACACATATGACACTGGCCAAATTAAGATCCCCAATAATTATAAATTAAATAATTATGATATAGGTTAAGATATCGGAAGCTAAGAAGATTATATATATACCATACCGAGGAAACCTTCAAACTCGAAATTGATTGTGGGTGATAAACTCTTGTCGTATTTAGGGCACACAATTTCCTTCAATTTTTAAAAAATTCTTTGCGCTTTTGATTGAGAACAGGGCATAAGGATGCCCACCATCAGAAATTTTACTAATAAATTCAGAATTAAGCGCATTCTTCTGCTGCTCCAATATTTCCTCACACTTAGCTAGTGAAGGTAATTTCTTTGCCTTCAGGGCTTGGTTCATCTTTCCCAGCTCTACCAAAGCCTTGCACCAACCGACATTGCGAGCAGAACTAGAAAATTATTCAAAAGGTTGAAGAAGGATTTCGTTTTGAAAAAATGGTCGGCAAGAACTTGTGGATATCTAGGCGAAGCAAGACCCGTAGTCCGCATCTCCTCAAACTCAGAGTGGAGCTTACTGGCTTCATCTTCGACAATCTGCGCATGCTTCATGGCAGCTTCAAGTGAGATTTTCATAGCCTTGCGCTCCTTCTCACTAACTTTTACTACTCCAATAGCAAACCCTCCTCCTCAGAAAATTTAGCAACCCGTTCACCAACGAGCCTCAGACTCTCACCAATCTTATAACATCCGTCGAAAAAAAGACACAAACAAATATAACAATCAGATATCGTAACAAAAGCTTACTAATTTAGGACAAAGTCATTTTAAAACTATAACTGCAATCATCAACTCGTGCAGTGGAAGTTTGGAAAAAGTGGCAGCAATAGTCCCTTCTGGTAACAAATTTCCACTTCGTGGTGGAGTCTTAGAATGGGAATGACTTGTACGGCCTTTTTCTCCAAAGGCTCCAAAGCAGTAGACGAACCACTACTCCGGTTCTTTTTTTTTTGTTTTAAATTTTTCTTGAGCAATAACATCAACATCAATTATAGGTACCTCTTCATCTTCTAGTACCCTATCTTCAATATGCCCTAATTGGGAGTTTTCTTGAGCGAGGTTCTCTCGTAAGACACCATTAGTACCAATGTCATGTTGAGGGACATATGTATTCTCCATCTGTTCAAGTTCATCATCAAGGATGAACGACTTATCAATCTTGCGCCCGACTAGATCCATATCTACCATTCCTCATACAAATTAAGTCAAGTGAACACGCAAACACAACCGAGCAATTAAAAAACAACAAGGGATAAAAAATAACACATGCAAAATAGAGAAACTACAAGATATCAACAAACAAATATCTTCGCTCTCAGAATCAGCATGGCATAGACCTATCAAGTGTTCGCTGAGTTTTAACACATACTCAGAATTAGCAGTAAGATGAACCCTCAGCTTAGGAAGCTTAAACTTAGGAACATTATAGTTCCAAGCCAAAAGGATCTTTTCGCATTCATAATCCAGTTTTACATACAAAGAAATTTTGTGCCACACACCGCAATTACTAGGGAACCCAATGAAGAATTCAACAGTGGGAATGACGGGATAAAAAGTGAAGTCATCTAATGAGTTTTTCATCTTACGAAGATGATACAAGCTACAAAATAATTCAATAGAAAAAGGAACATTAGCTAGGGTATACACATAGTGGAAACCTACAATGATCACGATACCCTTAGGATAAAACTGAAACAATGCGATTTGAGAAGATAGAAGCAAATCTATGACATGTTGAGGGAGGGGAAAAACAATACCAAATTTGAGATAATATAAATAACAAGACATGTAACCAACATGAGGAGTGAGAACGCTCTTAGAATTAAGAGGGCCTTTAAGTTCAAGCCAAGACATGAAAGGAAAATTAGTTTTTAAATTTTCCAAGCAATTGTCGGACATAGTGCTATTAAGGGAAGGAGAACCAGTGGGATGATTGGAATCCTCCCCAAAGTTAACATCATCAATCCAGACATTCTCTGCGGGAGAGTCAGTAAGATTAGAGGTAGACATTTGGGCAGGAATGAGTCCTAAAATTTGAGATGAAAAACCTATTAATTAGAGCTACAAAATACAGACAATATATTCCAGCAAACAATAAAAATAAAAATAACAAGAAGCATAGGTAACACGGTGAAGAAGACAATCAGACTTCTGGCAAAATGAGAACAACAAAATTGGTAGGATGGAGACACCGCATAGATTCACAATCAAGAAAAATGTTTAAAAAAGGGGAAAAGAATAAAGACAAAGAAACTTACGGGTTGAGATAGCGGAGAACGACGATGCACATGAACAATATGAAAGATTGAGGCATTTGTGGAACCAATAAAGTCTGTTATTTAAATTGAGAAACTATAACGTCAAACAAAGATGAGTTAAATCAGTCGAAAACATTATGATTAAATTCTGAAACAAAAAGTAAGTTACCTTTTACGAAATACGAGAAGGTGGCGGTATATGAATAGGTGATACACTGAACAATGACGGAGTTAGGTCAGTAAATTCTAAGCATTTATAAGGTAAGCAAAGATAACAGCAGGTGAGAAAATCAGGAACAACATAGCGAATAATGAGGAGAAATTTTCATCTTAATGAAACATGATCGCAACAGCAAAGCCTATCAGAAGTCCTAAATTTGAAGTATGAATTCAAATTCAACTTCAAAAGCTTGATATTCCAACAAAATTTCAAGTGTAGCTAAGAAGCACGCAACACTTCGCGAAGACAATACAAGTTACTGTGGTGACAAACATGTTATTACAGTGTGGGGAATAAACAAAACAACAGTTCACATACATTCAACAAACATACTCATTGCTTTGCATTTCATTAACTTCATGGCTAAGGGGGCGTACGTTGTATACCTAGCCCACAAAATAAAAGTTGTTGGCCTTTTGGCACAACCCAAGACTCAACCACGAACAGGGTAAAACGAAGCCATGTCCAAGAGACTCAACTACAAACCGGGAAAGTCTGAACTACGTCTAAAATTCAGCCTTGACCCAGGATTATAGCAGCCATGATGCAACCCACAATATGAAACCCTAGCTACGTGAAGCCATGATTGCAGTCTACTATAAATACAAGAAGAGCAACACTGACTCGGGTAAGTAACACTAAATTGAGAAATACTAGTTATCTAAGGAAGGAACTAACTTGATTGTCAGAGCTCTTCCCCGGAATTACTTCCAGTACTTTTCTTGCAGGTTCACACTTACAACACGGTGACTACCATCTTTCCTGACCGGGGATACTACATCAACTACTATGTCGGAATAATGGTGTAACCTAATCATCTAACCCAATGACACCTACTACCAAAATACTTGGATTGATTCGCTTTCTTATCATTGTAACCATCTCAAAAACTAAAAATTTAATTATCTACTAAAATTTCCTTGATATCCCCAGGGCTACCATCAACCCTCATTTATGTAGGCGTACTCGATTCTTTCCTCTCAAATATCACTACTCATAAAACTTGAACATAAAATAAATACCGCACACACAAAATACAAATGATAAATTGCAAATAATTAAAATAAATAGGATATATCTAGGAATCATAATCATATTCAATCGTTGCATTCCTAACTAGTTTCCATTGAATGCCAAAAACTAACAACAAAGGAAAAAATTAACTAAAAAACACAACACGACCTCGCAGATAAACCCCAAAGCAAACATGCAATCAAACTAATCACATCCGGAGGTTCCAATGGATATAATGTCCCCTAACAAAACCTAGACATTCAATGAAAACAGAATAAAACAAAATTACACAGACACAAACTAAAGTAAATGGAATAACATTGCAAAAACCAAACGGTAACATTTAATATAATCGAGGCAAAAAGGAATAAGCAGCAGATCAATCAATGCTTTTCTCTTGCATTCAGACCATTCATGCTCCACCTGAAAACAAATTCTTCTGTTATGTGAACTTTGATTTTGCGAAGCTGAGCAATGTGTGGGGAGAAATGAAAATTATACAATCGTTATTACAGTGAGTGAGTGAGTGAGTGGAGTAGCTTGATAGTGAGAGAACAACGAGTGAACAAGCAAGTAAGTTGCACGGATAGAGCGGAGGCAATCTGTCGGGGCCATGGGGGCCAGAGAGAGGTTGAGTTATGGTGATGTCAGGGCGGTGATTGGGTGGTGCTGGTTTTTCCGGAACAACCAGGGGTATATTTACACTTTTAATAATTGGGATTTATCTTTACACTTTTAATAATTGGGATTTATCTTTACACTTATGGAAAAAACTGGGGATATAAAATCACATTTTTCAAAATTGTATCAAAGTAAGATACTGCATATAAAAGTGGGATAGTCTGTCATTTGATTTTATTCCAACTTGAAATTTTTTTAAGTGACACCAACAGTATATTTATAATTTCAAAAAATTTGAGATTATATTTGCACTTATCAAAGAACAGGGCTATAAAAACACATTTTCTTGATGAGTAAGTGTCAGGAAAGACGACGTGTCCATAAGTTTATGCACAGGCCATAGACTATTTTTTAAAATGGGGTATTTTTTGTAATAAATGAAAATTTAAGTTTTTAATTAAATGGAAAACCTAGTTCTCCTTTCTTCTACATATTCTCTTCTTTCTCTTTGGTGATTTCTCTAATCTCTCTCTGGCGGCTTCTCTCATTTCTCCTCTCTTATCTTTGCGGTGTTCTGGGAGGTCGTCGTCGTACATCTCAAAGATGTAATTTTTAGCCCTTTTTACTTACTAACTACAACTAAGTAGCTAGTGGAAAGTTGGGATCGTCCACAGAGACGGGGGATATTCTCAAGTGTTTGCTCATAAAATGGTAAATACTACGCTAGATATATAGATATGCATACATATAAAAGCACATAAAGAGGAGGGGGTATGGTTTGGTTTTTCTAAGCTAACAATTTAAGGGAAAGTTACACTAATAAAACATAAATTACTAAAAAGGGATTAAGTACGAATTATGGAGTCTTGGGGGCAATTGCATATACTTCTAAGCCTTCTATCTATCATCGAACATATAACCCATTCAACACCTTTACTACTTGTTGTGAAGATGGATCTCCCATTCTTCTTTGGTAATAGTCTACGAGAGTGAATTCGACATCTCTCGCTAAACCTCGCTAATGGCCCCTTTAGTCATTCAACGCCTAAAGGTATCCCATTAATGGCATTAAGCTCAAAGAATCAACAAGCTTGGTAACATTTATAAACACTACACCGTGTCTAAGCATTGAACCAATTCATGCATTTACACAAGATTAGTCAAGAACTTTTAACGTTACTAAACTTCTCCTATTTTCTACACAAAACAAACATGACAAAGTATTCAGCATCATCACATTCATCTGGAATTATCAAATCATCGACCACATTAGAATCTCTAATTCATGCTCTTGGATTCCATATCAAAGGAGAGGAAAATTAGCTACTTTCTCCTAACCCTAAAAAGCAATCATACAAGCATTTCATATACTCAAAATTTCAACACCATTAATGTATTCAAAAATAAAATTCAAGCACAATAAATACACAATAGCAAAGATTAAATAGCTTACATAGAGGTCTCAAGACATGGGCTTGGAAGCCTTAATCAATTGCACCCAAGGAGATTACTAGCCTAGATAAGCAAAACCCATAACATAGAACAAAAATCTACAAAGAAACACGAAGAAAGTGAAGGAGAAGGTGAAAAACTAAGGTTTTAAAGATCCCAAGTCGGTCCAAGAAGAATAAGGAATGAGTGGATGAAGTAATATTTATATTACAAGAAAAAGGGGAGTAAAAAGCAAGTTTATGGTCGTCTGTCGCGAGCGCGACAATTCTTGTAGTCGTTTGCTTTTGATGAACCATTGATCTATTTTGGGCATTATTGTAGTCATTTACTCTGACAATTCTTATAGTACAGCGTGCAATTTACCTCTCATCTCTTTTTGTTTCGCTTTCTGCGGGTGAACCGTTGATCCATTTTGGGAGTTCTTGTAGTCATTTGTATAGTGCTTGAGAAGAGGAATCCAATGATGACACCCTTGGAGGATGGTTTTTCTTGGATAATAT
>JAULKJ010009412.1:0-17927 GCA_032355405.1 Rubia balearica
AAGTCTATCTGGAACTTGAATTCTACTTATACTATTGGTATAAACATAAAAAAATTTGAAGGCACCAGTGGTTGTATCATGGTTTCCTTCAAATTGTATCAAACTTAATACTGGTGGCTCTGTTCAGAGTAATGATAATTCAGATGCAAGTTGGATTTTTAGAAATCAAAATGTAAAACACCTTCTTTCTGCAACCAAATCTTTGCCCAAGTGCACCATTATAGAAGCCTAAGCCCAAGCTATACTTCAAGGTCTAAAGATGGCAGAAGCTTGAGGAATTTTCAAGATTCATATATAGTACGACTCACTCATTATGGTTAAAGTGCTGAAAAGAGAATGAAAGATACCATGGACCTGTATTGAAGTTGTACGCATCATATGGAAATGGAGAATATGGATTACTAAATTACTCACACGTGTCGTGAAGAAAACAAAGTTGTATATTCTCTAGCTAGGTTTGCGCCCCTCAAATGGGTAAATAATGTTTTTGATTTTGCAGGTCTGCCTTAAGACATACAAGGCCAGATTAGGCTGGATGAGATCAGCTTCCCTTACACTAAGAGTAGATAGGCCTTTCCCTGATTTAAAACTGATCTTCTATAAGATCTTTACATGTATTATTTCACACATTACTTTTTTAGATGTTAGTTTTTTACGATTCCTTAGTTTGATAGGTTTTATGTATAGGAATCGAAAAAACATCTTCTTGACGCGCGACCATTAAGTCCCCATCTTTTGCACCTTTTTTTCTAAATTAATAAATGGGTAGGGGTCTGCCAAACCCCTCACCATCACAGGTGAATTTCTTTAAAAAAGTAAAAATAATTAATTTCCACGTTCTATGAGATGAATGTGTATAAAAGTTTATTTTAATCATTTAAAATACCGTGCATGTTATAAATCCTTAATAAAAATTATATGTTTTAATAAAATTGTATCTCCAATCATAGAATCATATTTCATGTTATAAAATACAATTTTTATTATTCAAATCGTGTTGCATGTCAAAGATTGTTTGCAACGGATGATAAACCGAATTTATTATATCAATTTTGGAATGTATTATCTTCAAATTTCACAAAAGAAATTATTTAATATGGTTTGCATGTAACTTTAGAAATTGGAGTGTATAGCATACCTTTGTCAATTATTCCCTTCCTTTTTATTTGAAGAATGGCTTTCTCACACTCCAAATTTTGAGATTTCCTTAAATCTAACAATTTTTGCAACATTAGACGATTTTTATTTTGTAAAAGAAAAGAAAGTTTTAGGGAAAAATTAGAAAATAAGAACAAATCATGTTCTCTTACATTTGTATTGAACAACGACCGAATATTTCCTTTGAAAGGTGGATGATTGTGATATATTTGGAAATGATAATAAGGATGTATAGGGAATTTGTTTAAGTTAAGATGAAGGTTTGGGATATTGAATTCTTCATTGTTTGTACAGATGAGTGTTTTGAGTTTTAGTTTGGAAGGTGAATTTGGGTACGGTATGTGTATGAAGATGAAAGATTTCAATTGATATTTGAAGGAGCTGTTAGTTGAAGTTTAGAATGTAAATTGGGTATGGTATGTGTTTGAAAATGTGAAAATGAAGGAATTTAAAGTAAGTGTTTGGAGTACGTGTGTATGGTCTGCATGTGATAGGAAAATGAATTTTTTTAGTTTGGAATTTAGAAATGTTGTGGACTGTGTGCGTAAATTATTTTTGAGTTGAGATTTGAGATGTGAAATAACTACTGTGCGTGGAGGGGAAGGAAGGTAAGAATATTTATTATTTTTCCTGCACATTTTTGAATGTGCATGAATAACATTTGTTGTCAATTCAAGTGGGCCAGATGACTCTCATGCGCAATCTGCCCATATTGTGATTTATTACGTAGTTTTTACTTCTTCTTTTTTGTTGTTTTTTTGTTTTTAATTTTCAATATTTAATTATTATTTTTCCCTTATATTTTAAATTATATATCTTCATAAATATTTTTCTTATTATCAAATTATATATATAAATTTTTATAGATTTATTATTATTATTAATAGTAATTTTTTAAAGCTATGAAATTGAGAAAATAAATTGTGACATTTATTAGGAGAAAATGTTCGGAATGGTTCCCGTTTCTAAGTGAACTTCAAATTTTTGTACCCAATTTTTAAAATTATTCTGAAAAGTTACCCACTTTTTCCTTAATGTCCCGAAAAGGTACTTTTAGTTAAAAGTGGGTACCATTGTGGTACAATTTTAATCCAAATTGGTACCCATTTTTTATTGAAAGGTAACTGTCCAAGACATTCATGAAAAAATGGATACCTTTTTAGAACAATTTTAAAAATTGGGTACCAAATGTGAATTTCATTTAAAAGTGGTTACCAAATTTTAAATGAAATTCTCTCCATTTGATAGAATAGGATTTTCATAATGTCACATTTTAGACAGGTATACATGGCTAGTACACAACGTAGTGAAACTATGAACAATTATTTCAAGAAAGTATTTTAAAAGAAAACATATTCTCGTGGAGTTCATGGAGCAATTCAATATGGCAATATCTCTTCGTCACTTGAAAGAAAATGATACGGGTGTGAATTCAATCCAAAGCGAGCCAAATTTAGTATCAAAGTGGATTTTCAAACGATTAGATCAGAACTTTTTACACGAGAAAGATGGGTTCTCTCTTCTAGAAAGAGTTAAATGCATTGGTTTATCTTGATGACAATAATCCATCAGAAAGTGATTACTGTACAATGATTACATATGATGTGGAGTCTGTGCATATTGGAATAGTTCGTCAAGTTGAGTTCATACGCTCAGCCAACACGACTAGCTGTTCATGTCAAACGTTTAAGTTCACTGGCAGTGCCTTGCGCTCCTATTTTGAAAGTGTTAAGGATGAATAATGTGAAATATGTTCCCACGGAGTATTTTCTAACCAGATGGTGTAAAGCTGCAAATCCCAATATCAGTATTGATACGCGTGGAAATACTATTGAAGTGGAAAGTAATGTTCTGTTGTGTTTGAGGTTCAGTGAGTTATTACATATGGCTTAAAGTATATTAGTTCATTTACAGATGCACTTGCTGAAGTTGCTAAGAGGGGGTTGAAACGAGCAATTGATGAGTTGGAAGCCTGTAGAAATACAGTCTAGGAAAATGTCGAAGACTCTAAGAATGCAAATAATAAAGATCCAATCATGTTGTTCAAGAAAGAAGTGCGGATCAACTTCATGTTGATGTAACAGTGTTTTCTCATTTACAAAAGAATATTGGGGGGTATGGGGGCCAAATCAAAGGATTCTATGATGAAGAGGAATCGAGGATGTCAAAGGAAGATAACTACAGGTTTAACTGTCAAATGTTTGATTATTTATTTAAATTATGAACTCATTGCCTGTATTTTAACAGATTTTTTCTATGTCTTTTAGGTTAAAAATGATGATATGGCATTGGAGAGATTGAAAGGAACAATCAATCAACTAAACCTTAACCAGGAAAGAAAGGTGAAGGTTAATATATATTATAATTATACTTTCAATACTTAGTTTCAGTTTAACTCTATGTACTATTTTAGGTATGAAAGGAAAATAAGATGATGCAACTAAAGTTGATGTATGCGACGAAACAACTTATGTGGAGAACCCTTCAATCCAAAATGATGATAATTCTCGATGTTTGTCCTCTCCAATTTTAGAGAGTGTCATAATCCTCAAGCTTCATTTAGTTATCAACAACTATTTACTGATCAGTGTGCTACTACAAGAAAACTTAATCTCTCAAATCAGATGGATTCCTTATGAATACGTTGATGTAGAAGGGTCATTTTTTAACATTTAAATATTGATATCAATTTGGCCTTTCTCTATTGCTGATATTTAATTGCATTCTCAATACCTGACATTAAATATTCCCTCGGTCTCAAGAATAATGGTTTAATTGCTTTTGGACCAAAGTTTTATGTAAGCTGATGTGGCATGGAATAATTGTGGAAAAGTAGAGATATTTTGGGAAAGAAGTTAATCATGTCTCAAAGTTGTTAAAGTTAAACAGGACATTATGGGAATTTAACAGCACATTCTGACTCACCATTGACTCGTAATTCGGTAGATTTGGAAGATGAAGGATTAAACTTTTCCAAAAGTCATCCTCAGTCATTCATCTACAAAAAATTAAACCGAAGAAGTGAAAGAACGAAATATTTGGAACAATAACACAGATTTAAAAACCAAGGAAGCTTTTTTTAAAAGGAAAAAATGCAGAAACATATTGTTCGGATAATTGGAAAGAAAACACGAAAAAAAAAATAAAGAATCGTTTGATTTGGGGGAGAAATATGAGAGAATGTTAAAGGAGGCGTTAGATATAGGAGGAAGAAAGAGAGATGTGAAAAAAAATGAGTTTAAAATGGAAAATGAACCGGCGGCTGATTAGGAATGGAATGAGAGAGTGGAAGTTTAGGTTAGGGTAAATGATGCTCACATTGGGCTAATCAGTGAAAGCCCAATGTGTGATTTTTGTTACTTTAATAAATGATTAGGGGTATTTATGGTACTTTCAGTTGGTCAATGGATTCAAAAATAGAAATAAAGTGTAGTGTTAAATTTGAGTTGGGACGGCCCAATTAGGAAGTGGGAAGTTTGAGTTGGGACGGAAGGAGTATACCTGTATGTATGGTAGAAGAATGGAATTTTGTTTGGTTGATTAAATATGTTATGTTGTGCAGTTGAGAAAGAAGATTTGAGAGATTCTCATGTTGGATATCTTAATTTTGTGGTTATTGTCATTATTGAAATTTGCTTTCACGAAACCATAAACATTGAAATCAGCTGCTGTGATTTCATGGTTCATCAGAAACATATTCTAGGACTTAAGTTTATTTCTCTTCTAATATGCTCAAATTTTACTGCCATTTTCTTCGTAAATACAAGTAAGAGATGGAATAAAATATAAAAAGATAAATTCAAAATTAAAATATGTATTCTAGAACATTACCCACATATCCCACCAGTATTTTTAATTATTCTACAGAAGATTATGAAGTCATATGTAAAAAACCTCAATGGTTCCAAGAAATCTTATAGGGAAGACAACATCATGTTTTGCAATTTCCCAAGGACTAAATTTTTGCCGAAATACATAACCAAAGTATCTCCTATCAAAAATTTTCAATTTAAAGATGAATCGTATGTGTGTATTTTTCTTAAAGTTTTTTAAACCTCCAATCAATCTTCAAAAGTTTCTTCTTGGCATTCTTTGTTGATCTGCTTCTTAAATAGCCCATATGAATGTTCATTTATAAACCATGTGCTTGAGATTTTGCACACACGTTGCATTTTCACGAATAATATAATTAATGAGGCTAATTTCTTTGCCTCTATAGGCATGGGGAGAAGCGTTCATAGTGGAGGCTCGGGATGTATTTCTTTAGGGGAAAGAGGAGCACAAATTGGTTTGACCGCGCAACGCACTTTCCCTAATTGTGGAGGTGGCTTCGATATCATGTACGTTGCACCTTTATGTGACAGACGTTATAAAGTGTCAACTATCAACCACACTATGTGAAATGAACATTGGGATAGATTTATAGATCTTGTATGAAATAGAATCTAAGATCAAGGTCATCTACCTGTCATGTTACGCAAATATTCCCAAGGTTTAGCTTAACATAGTTTTTTCTCTTTTTTTCATGCTTAATAGTTCATACACAACCCCTCCGCCATCCCCCCCCCCAAATCATGTTTGCGACACTAGCTATTACCGACATACAATCGGAGTGACGGCCGATTATGAGTCTTGCGTAGTTAACTGTTAAATTGTAGCATCTTTGTGGACCACCCCTGACTTGGCATTAGCTACTCTTTGGTAGTTGAGAGTAAGTATGGGAGCAACATTGTCAATTCTATCTTGTGAAGCCCTCCATGGGTTAATTCTTCCACCGGTTAACGACCTCGCGGAGTGCGGATCAGTCATGTAGCGCAAATACCCACAAGATTAGTTAATCATAGTTTAAATATTGTTAATTGCATGCTTAGTAGTTTGTTAGATACTACCCCCCCCCTTCGCCCAATTATTTGTTTAAAGGACTAGATGTTCCCTATATATACAATCAGAGTGACATCCGATTTTGGGTTGTGTCAAGATAACTCTTGAATTCTAGTATCTCTGTAGATAACCCCGAACTTGCCCCTAGCTACTTTATTGTAATTAAAAGTGAGCATGGGAGAAAAAATACAAATATCTATGTTTGACACTTTGCATCCCGTGGGTTATATTCTTATTCACAAGATAACGACCCTGCGGGGTGCAGGTCAGTAACACTTTTCTAGAAAAACTTATTAATTTTGCTACAATGCCATAAAAATGTTATTTAAACCTTTGAAAAATGATACCAAAATATTGAAAAGTGTTGCATTGATCTAAGGAAACATCACCTAAGGTAATACTTGTAACAGTCACTACAAGAAACAGGACCTTTTACCTCGGTTTTTAGTCCTGGAAGAATTGAGGTAAATACAGCCGGAGTAAGAAGTTCCTTTTTTACCTAGGTTCGAAACCGAGGTAAAAAGTAACTTTTACCTCTGTTTTAACCTACATCGGTAGGTTTGTTGACCGACTTTGATCAAAGCATTTAGGCCGACCAGAGGAGATTATAGCTACGACATCGTTAAATACGAAGTTGTCATCCACATCCATGTAACGTTGGTCTCAACAAGAAAGCAGCCGATGGGAGAACAAATACTGTGGCATCGTCATTGTCGACGTTGGTCTGGTACCGAGAGATCGACCTCACAGACCATTGAATGCAACATCGTGCGCTGTGAGGGACCACGTCGTTCGCGTGCTTACATAGAACATCAACGAGCACGACGTTATATTAAATGACTGATGTCAGTTACAACAAAATATGCTAGTTATTGCAACATCGGTCATGTATCGATTTGCCACCAGTTTAAGCCACGTCACGGATGAATCGGTTAGGCATGGTTTCTCGTAAAATGTAACAATATTTAACATTTGAAAACACAACATATCAATTTTTTATAGCAATTAAATGTTATTTAAAATGCGATAAATTATGAAATGATTAAACATCATACAACAATCAAATTTTGTTCACTTAAGAAAAATACCTGTTACAACTATATCTTAAAATACAAAACATGTTACAACATATTGAAATACATATGGTTAAATGAAATTGAAAATTGAATTGTATTGAACCACCATTTTTCACGTTTTGCGGCATTATGACTATCAAGGCGACTAGTGAAATGACAAGTTCGTCCAACTACATGTTGGAAGTCCATTGATGATTCACTTTAGCCCTATTACAACCAATACATAGAAAACAAAATCTATGTTAGAATTGGGCAGTCCAGAAATGAAATTCACATAATGTAGTCAAACGTAGACGACATTAAGCTCAATTTGAAAATGTATATGATATGTTTTGAAGCAACGTCGCACAAATGGGAAACCAATTTCATGATGACCGATTCATGAACGACGTTGGACATTCATAGACATGTCAACAATTCCTTGTTCTATGCGAGTCGGCTCTAGTTTGGTACCATTTTGCATCTCCCGATGCAATTTGACCAAAGTCACACATTCAAACTACAGTCACACAAATCTTAGCATTATTTCTCACTCTTTAAAAATATGGCATTATATTGGAAACAAAAAGAACATACAGTATATAACATGTAAAACAATCATCATACCTCATGAATTTCATAAGCTTTCATCAATGAAAAAAAATCTAGTAGGATTATCACCAGATTTCTCAATGAAGATGGAGTGGATGGAAAACTACCTCAGTTATTTTGAACCCTTAGATGCTATATCTTTGGAACTTGTTGATGTTTGAGAGATGAAAGTTTATTGAACTCTTTAATTAGTGTAAGGTGTGAATGGAATGGATGGTGTGTTAGCTTGGATTGTAGGATTTGTGTTATTTATGGGAAATGAGTGTTATTGTTGAGTTTTATTAACTTGAAATATGGTAAGGGGAAATTTGGGTTCAAATTTTTGGCTGAAATTTTCATTCCCCATTGAAATTTTTAGATTAACAGACATTGGTCGTTGTTTCGATTTTAGTTTCATTCTATGTGAGAAAACTACGACATCGTACGTAAGCTCCATAGTCTAATTTCTGAAGAGTATCGTAAAATATTCGATTTTAAGATTGTGGTCCTTCCATAGAACCGTTTTTGCACCAAGATGAATAACATTTTCGCCAAAGTTTGAATAAAAAAATTTTATCTCAAATTTTGCATTTCGACCAATCCTACTTTCTTGGAGGGACCTAAGTGTAAAAATCCAAAAGTACACCGTTTGTCCCAAACTCAATTTTTTATCTTCCAGAAAATAAACTTTGTCAAGCCTAGTCAAACTTATAATAACCGAGATTAATAAAGAAACTGGTCTAATTCCACATTGATTTCCACAAGTTCTTCCAGAAGTAACCTTGCATACTTATAAGCAACCGTCAACCATCGACTTCTCCCACTTTCTTGGAGTGACTTAAGTGTAAAATTAAAAAAATTCACCGCATGTCCTAAATTTGATTACGATAGTCTCGAAAAGAAATTTTGTCACCCACAACTTATTCTATCTGATGAATGACCCTTGTAAACTTATGAGTAATCATCAACTATTTACTCTGCACCATGTATCGACACTTGATAAAATTTGATGGGGGAGTTTTAATTACCCATTTATTTCATAAAAAACATTGGATATACAATGTCACTTGATTCTATGTGGTGGAAATTATCATTCTCATAACACTGATAGCAGGGGTATTAATAGAATGCTAACATAAATGACGGACGATTACCCCAGTTTGATCTTATCTATAGACACTAGCTATAATCTCCAAATCAAACATTTGTCAAAACGTTTGGATGCACAATTTCAAACCATTGCGAACTTGGGAAGAAGTTTGGGTGATAGTGTAATCTTCACAAAGTTTCGCCATAAATGTCTTAGAAGATTTTGGTCCCGTTCATTGACCAGTGGGAACATGGTGCTCGTGACTTGGTGTATTTGATAAGGGTGTCTCTTACATTCCATTGACTACTCCTACAGAGACTTCCACCAAATCTTCTAATTGTCCTCACGTACATGTAAGTAATGATAAAAAATTAACACTAGGCCACATGTTAGCACTTTATAAAAATTAATAGTCAAATTTTCCACATGTTTTAAATTCATAAAAAAATCAAGAATATGTAATTTCTTCCGATTCTATGTGTTGGAATGTAACTTCCTTATTAATAACATTTATAGTGAGGATATTAATAGAATACTAAAAATGGGAGAGGAATACCCATGTTCGTTGTGGGGTATCTCCAATTTCACATATCTTTCTACCACATTATGTTGGAGGGACCAAATTGTAAAAATAGAAAAGTTCATTGGTTGTGTTGAAATAGATGGTGATCGAACCGGATGTTAATACATTTCATGGACATCTAGAAATTTCAAATAATAGTATCTAATATAATGTTTACCTTTATTAAGATCAATTATGCTTGTTTCAAACACAGGCCCAGTTGCTAAGCTAGTAGGCTGAATTAGTGAGGCCCATTTTATGTATTTCCGACGTAAGTAATGACTCGGTCTATTCTCGTACTTCACGATTGACATGAGACGTTGTAGTTAGACAGACACAAGCTAGTGGGCCGAAATGGTGAGGTTCACAGTTAGAGTACCAGGCATCGTTCAATCTCTGTTTATACTCGATAAGATCGAGTGACTTGCGACGTCGCATTGCCCGAGGAAGAATTCACAACGCTTTGTAACGACTATAAATATGGAGCCCACCTCATACATCACTTAAAACATTCAAGTTTCTCTCGAATCTCAACAGACCTCATTTCCAAATTCCTAAATATGGTACCATTACTTTTGTTTTTTAATTTATCATTGAAATTGTTATTTATATGGTATGTGTTATCTGCATCATGTTTTGAAGTTTCAATGGATTAGGGTTGTAGGATTAGGTTCTTGGGTGTTTGAATGTGGGTTTTGTGTCTTCTCCCATTAATGTGGCCCAAATATTTTGGTTTGGGATTTTTTTTTGGAAGTTTTCCGTCATTCTTAGTGTATCCCCTTTCCATGAACGTGACACTGATTGTATATCGATCGAACTTTGGTTTGATAAAAAATGATGTGACATCGCGTATGCATATTTTTTGCATTTTAACTATGTATGTGACATCACACTCAGATTGGTTAACCATCGGTATTATCGATTGGTATGCGACGTTGCTCTTAAATGTTGAATTCATGGTTTAATTGGTTAATAGATTAATTGAATTGATTTCTATCAAATCTTTACAATATGAATTTTAGAAATCATGGCTAACAGTGCTGGTTCAAGGCATTACCCGATTGAGGTGAGCGTTCTTAAATTTATATTTAATTGTCCTTTTCTTATTTTCCTTTTGTTCTAATTTATTTTTTAATAACTTTGTTGACCAATACAGATATGTAGCGATTCGAATGACCACCTTCTGCGGACTACATTCGGCAATATCATACCGCATTTTACCCACACACTGACCCAGAGGAACATCGGGGCAGTTCCCATTCTGGTAAATAATCACCGTTACACATCGATTTTATTGTCAATATAATTTCTCTATAAATTACTTTCATATTTTTTTGAACTGATTTTCTATGTAAAATTCAGTACGTGCCAAGCCAGATTGTAGAGCTCTTTCCGCGATATAAGTTGCATGTCGTTCTTAGGTGCAACGGAAGGGAGTACCACATGCACTACTCAGGGAACGTAATGCTGAAGACTCTGATGCTGAAGGGTTTTTAGCAGTTTCTTGAGGCTAGGAAACTCGGAATTTGGGACATGCTCTACTTTGAGCTTTCCAGTGGTCTTGGGCTTGTCATTTTTATTATTGAAGTTATTCCCTATTAGATATAATTTGTATTTGGAACAATATTTATTTTTTCGTGTTGTTATCTTAAAACTTGAAATATAATCTATCTTATGAATGTAATTTTAATGTTATTCAATTTTTCATATTTAACCTAACATATGGATAAATTTTTAATATTAGTATCATAACAAAAATGAAAATGATTTGTGTGTTATGAATAATTATTTTCAATCAGTTTGAAACTAGCAAATTGTTGTTGCAAACAAAAATTATGAATAAACTCAAACTGTTGACTGGCTTCTTGGTGGGCGGAAATTGTTAAGTGGTCAACCCTATGCCCTCTCATCCGACTTTGGTGCGACGTCACATACTTCGTGGCGGACACCTCAATGGTTCAAAACAACGTCGTTTCGAAACGTGTATAAATAAATAGACCCTTACAATCAGTTCAAGCATCCACTCACAAGATTCTCGCAAATTTCAACAATCTCCAGCTTCCTCCCTTCTCTTCTCTCTTGGAAAAAGGTATGGATTTTCTAATCTCCTAACAATTAAGTTTTGTAATTTATACAATGTTTGATCCGTGGTCTATGAATGTGCTTTGTTTTTTTGGTTATCTAGTTTTGTATCAGATTTATGAGAGTGTGAACTTTCCTTGACTTTAAACGTAGGTACAATGTTTTTATATGTCTACAAAGGGTTTTTTTAAAATTTGATGTTGATAAACCTTTATTTTTTTTTGGTTTTATATGTTTCTTACCGTAGCTTCCTCTGATATCTGCGATGTCGGTATGATGTCTGTATCTACACGAGCGATGCAATAATAGTGCGATGTCGCATATTCTTATTTCCAGTAGCTTATTCTTTAGTTTGTGACGTCACATCTATCTCAGTCTGACCTTCCGTATGACCCGAAATGTTACCGATGTTACATTATGGCATCTAAGTTTACTATGGTTATGCATATGAGACTTTGACATGTGTTTGGCTTTACCCACCATCATGTGAAATCGTAGGTCCATGTCGGCCGTCCCATTTCTTTGGGCCAACATTAACCTGCGACAGCATTGCCGACATTGCTCCTTGAATTTCATAGGGCAGTTCGCATTAAAATTTTTACTTTTGATGTAGGACTAATGGCTGGTAAATGATCATCTAATCCGTCCTTTTTCTGGTCTTTCGCCAATGCACATATATATTTAGTAGATAACACATCTTAACACTTTGTAACAAATAATACTTTTTGATTTACGTACAATGCACCACACAATAGCGCAACTCAGAGCATGTGTTCTTCAACCTTGACCATCATACGAAGGTTGTTGTGGCCCACGTTTCCACTGCACTCTGAAGCAGCAGAACTTTGGGAAAAACTCTACTTTAGTAAAACTTTTTAAATAAATTTTATTTTTTGACTATTACATATATATATATACATATTTCTAATTAATAATTTTTTATGTGACTCAGTACATCTTGGCGAGATTGTACGAATCTTTCCGACTGAGAAGATTCTCGTAGTTCTGAGGTGCTACGGGACAGAGTGACGTATGAACTACTCGGAGGGTTGTAAAATTAAGACCCTTTCCCTAAAAGGTTTTGGTGAGTTCCTTAGGGGAAACAACCTATGCATTTGGTGCACCTTGTTCTTCGAGGTGATACAAGTTGGGGGGCCAATCTTCTTCAAGGTCATCATTATCCGAGCTGAGTGAGTTTATTGTATTTTCTGTTATGTTGGAACTAAGACGATTCTTATTCGAGTATATGTACTATTTGCATGGATATTTTAATGACTACTATTTTTCTAATTATTTAACTATCATATTTGAACATTATATAATTAACTGTGTACATGTGCAATTTGATATATGCGTGATTTTATAAACCATTTTATAGTCCAAACATTGAACAAAGGGTGTGTTGGATGTGTAAGAAAAAAGGGAAGATTTCTAAAATGTTTTAGCACAATGATTGCCAGCTAATGTAGTGCCTAATTGTCCTTTAACATTCCCCCTAAATTAATCGTGAAAACGGGATTTTGGGAGAAGAGAGATACCAAAACAGGGAGAAGCGTATGATCACCATTTTATTTTTTCATTCTTTTCTATCACCGTCAAATTCTATACTTTAACTTATCTTTTACATATCTGCAGCTTCAGTAGTCAATCGCAACGCATGTCAATGAAAATGATGTTTAATGCAAAATTTGGCCACCTTTTAGAACAACATGTGCGACGTCGTACGCTATTCGGTAACATTATATACTTCGTTTTTAACCATTTACTTCAGTTCATATAATAACTGAGATAAAAAAAGAATTATTTACCTCTATTTTTTATAACCGAGGTAAATAATATTTTTTACTTAAAAATAGAGATAAACGAACTTTTTACCTCGATTTTTTTAGGTTAGTAAAAAAACGAGGTAAAAGGGGCAAAGCAACAGGTAATTTTTTTTTTAGTGATTCTTCCAATGGGTCCGTCATGGAATAAGTGACACGTACACTTTTGACTCGATATTTTATGCCGGCTGATGTGGCAGGGAAAAATTGTGAAAAAGTAGGGATATTTTGTGAAAACAGTGAGCCCAATCAAAAAGTTGTTGAAGTTAAAGAGAATATTGTAGGAATTTTGCAACATATTCTTTATCATTCTGGGTAATAATTAAAATGTGCCAGTTTATATGGAGCAGACAAATATAAAAATTGATCCAATTATTTTGGGATGAAGGGAGTATTTAATACCTAAGACAACACTTTCAAAGTGTTATATTAGTATTAGTTTGAAGTAGTGGTGTTTTTCTCTTATTGTCATTGGAGTCTTAAATTATAATTATAATATTAATTAGCGCCTCGGTGTAAATGACCTTATCTCATGACATCACTTATTGTAATTGCATATTGTGTAAAATTGTACATAAGGGGCCGTTTGATTCGAATAGGAAGAGGGAAAGGAATTAGAAAAGCGAAAGGAAGAGTAAGGAAAGAAATAACCCTATTTTTTAAAATTTGTTTGGTTCAATTGTGAAAAGGAAATCAAATTCTTTCTCATTCCCTTTGTTATTGTTTGGTTCACACTAGGGAAACAAATATTAATTTCTAGCATTATTTATAAAATAACTTACATAAGTATAAATTATTTCTCATTATCAAATCTATCAAAAAAAGTATTTCATGAATTATTGTCATAATAGTTCATATAAAAAATATTTAATATAAAATATGTAGTATGTGATTAAAACAAATAAGTAAATCTATTTTTAATTTGTCGAAAACCTTTTATTTACATATTTTCATCTTTACATTTTTTTTATTTCATATCACATGCGGAAGATTGTTTCAAAAATATGTAGTTCACTTAATATAAAAATGTGCTCATAATGACGTTAAAAATATCATGCGTAAATCTTTTAAAAATGGACAAATAAAAGATATTATTTAAAAAATATATAATCGATGAAAATCCAAAATATTACATAATATATTATATCCATCAACACATAAATATTTTTCAAATAAAATAAATATATTTTAGATATCAAACTTTAATTATTCAACTTCGAAAACTATTTTATGCCTAAATATCACCACCTCCATCAAAAGTATCAGAACCAAATTAAAACTTCACATATTGCCTTTTCATCTGGGTAGGACGCTGGTAAGATATTCAATTTGTTTGACTGGATTCTATAATAAAATAATATTCATGAAATAATATTATTTTTTATTAAAATTTCATAAATATTATTTTTATTAATATTCTTCTCATGTACAGTTCGAAATGTAAAACTATAATATTATTTTTTACGTATGAAATTAATTTTTTGCCTTAAATTTAATCATGGTAAAGTATAAAATTATCTTTTAATATATTAATATTATATAATTATAAAATAATAAATTTATGTAAAAATAAAAATTTTATTATAAAATAATATAACTATTATTCATAGTACACTAAAGTTAAAAAATAATTTTTTTTACTTAAAAAAGATTTCATATAAAATTATAGTTTCATTTAAATTCGACTTGCATACAATAAAAAATTAAATTATAATATTTAAATTGAAAGCATAATGATGATTTTATAAATTTAATTTTGATAATAAATATAAAGAATAATCTTGTTTTGAATTTGAGAAAACAAAAAGGGAAATGGAACACTAGAGAAATAATATAAAGAGGGAAAGGGAATTTTAGTCACAAGGTAAATCTAGTGAATCACATTACCCTAAATTGGGAGAATTGTAAAATTAGAAATAGGAAAAGGAATGATAAAAAAAAATCAAAACAAACATTAACTAAGGGAATCAAGATTTCAAATTCCCTTTTCCTCCTCCGATTCACCCCAACCAAACACTGCCTAATAGAATATACTCCCTCCGCCAAATAGGAATTGGAAAAATTACTTTTAAATCGGTATTTTATGTAAGATGGAGTGGAAGCGTTGATGGAAAATAAGGGAAGGGTATTTTGGTAATGGAAGAGTTGACTAAAAGATCCAATCAACCACATGAGGGATAATATAGTAAATGTATAATCTCTTTTTTTTGTCACTTTAAATAAAAATTGAATTGCGTTAATTTATGTGGGACGAACGAAAATAGAAATTGTGTCAATTTATATTGATGGTAATATATACTAGATAACGAATGAAATTACCATTCAGGATAAACGCTTCCACGGGTTCGAAAAGAGAGGCCGAGTAACCACGCGAGCAAAACGCGTGCTTGCCATGCACGAACACACGAAAGCCTAAACCTGCGGGTGTCTCCTTCGTGAGTAGCTGTTGTTTGTTTTCGGATTCATCTATTAGGTCGCTGACATGGGTCCCTTCCAAAGTGTCAATATAGTACAAGTATTATTTAACGGTCGGTTGCGACTTGCGAGTTGCAATTTTATAAATGAAACAAACAAAAATACACGACAATTAAGCACAAGAAGTTTACAAGCTGAGCTCAATTACTAGCCGAAGGTACTTCCAGTGTGTTTGCTTGTCATTTTGTATTTATAAATAAAATTGGTTTATTTTAAAAGTAAAAGGAGATCAACTTTTACTTTTTACTCACTACTACAAAATACTACATAAGTTTAATGTATTACTTTTCTTGCAACACTTATTAAAAATGTTACAACAGTTTATAAAGTGTTAATTAAACATTTGAAAAGTGTTACTCCCTCTGTCCCAATTCAAGCTGCAATTTTACTATTTGACAAGTCAACACAATCAAACTTTGACCACATATTTGAATACATATATAAATAATAATATTATCATATGTGATATTGTTGGATTCGTCATAGTTTCTGAATATTAAATTTTTATTTGTTGATATTATATGTAGTTAAATATATTAACGGTCATAAATATTTTTCGAAGACCGTGAAAAAAGATTCTATGCAGTTTGAATTGGGACGGAGGGAGTACTAGTTCTTGAAGTGGAATTCTTTGATTTTGCAAATACTTCTTTTTCTAGTTTCAGAAAAGGCTAAAAGAGATTATCCATGGTTTTGCAAATATTTCTTTACAGTAATCTAAGGTATGGTGAATTTATACAAATGTCACATGTATAGTAAATTAACAGACGAATAAAATATTTCTGGACATTTTAAAAATGAGTATCGGTGGAACATGGTAAAAATATCAATTGTTTTCTTATTTGTTATTAATAACTTATTTGCTTCTCAATTCAATTCAGTAAATTTTAAATAGTTGTGTTATTTAATTTAAATTTAATATATTATTATTATATTTTATTATGCTGAATTACAGTCCAGTTCAGTTTTATAAAAATAAATCCAATTTTTTATTTCAATGGATACACTAATTGTTTTCTAATAAAAAATGTCATTAGTCAGACGTGTTTTCTTTTCTTGTACTTATCTATCTAAACGAATAAAAATGCTAGATTTAAAAAAAAGGAAAATGGTACAAATTTAA
The DNA here is from genome assembly GCA_032355405.1 of Rubia balearica. Classification (NCBI taxonomy): domain Eukaryota; kingdom Viridiplantae; phylum Streptophyta; class Magnoliopsida; order Gentianales; family Rubiaceae; genus Rubia; species Rubia balearica. Next base: position 16,841 of record JAULKJ010009412.1, read on the forward strand.
AAACTAATAAACACGTCAATCAAAATGCCAAATGGGAAACATTATTTAACCAATCATTATTAATTCAGAAATATAAAATCCAAATTATTTTTTTTGAAAACAATCGAATCAATTTCTATCTTGTCGGACGGAAAATTTTGTATGTAGGAATTTTGTATGTGGGGGAGGTGAGTGTCAAATTAAAATTTGACAACGGTTATTAAAAATTAAATTAAATCAATCCTTATTTCTCTCCATTAATTTGTAACTTAAATTTGACATTTGTCAAATTTTGATTCGACCATCACCTCCCCACATACAAAACTCCCAAGTGAATTTTTTTGGTTCTTATCGAAAAAATTATGTGAAAATTTTGTATATGGGGATATGAGAGTTAAATTAAAATTTGACTACTGTTATTAAAATTAAATCAATTCTTATTTCTCTTCATTAATTTGTAACTTAAATGTGTCAGACACGTGGATTCACATTCCCGAAAACATATTTTAAAAATTTTTGAGAAAAGAAAACATATAATTTGCGATCCATCACTTTCTTACAAATTTTCTAACTAAAAACCAGCTATTTTTAAACATTTTTTACTGTGTACTAGCACTGGCCCACGCCACCCGGCGCATTTCTAGAACAAGAAGGTTTGGAGGTGGAATGGTCAATTGTGAACTACAAGGAAATCTGAACACTCTTCTTTCCATTGTTCCACTCGTCTTCTTTAAACTATCAAATCCGCCATGTCCAGACACAAACTTTCAACCAAACACTCCCCATTTCCAAAGGACACCAAATCCCTCCTCCTCGCTGTCATAACCGCAGCCTTCCTCGTCTGCGTAATCTGGTCCGTCACAAAACCAGGGACAACCACGGCGGCGGATTACTCCGACGGCTGCGTCAACAACCCATCGAAGCCCTTAAACCGGACTCAAGATCCACCGGAGAAGACATTCTATGACGACCCGAAACTCAGCTACGCTCTAGGAGGCCCCCGCGTCGAGAATTGGGACGAGAAGAGAAAACAATGGCTGAAACTCCATCCTTCATTCGCAGCAGGAGCTCGCAGCCGGATTCTCATCCTCACCGGATCCCAGCCTGC
>JAULKJ010009514.1:0-17926 GCA_032355405.1 Rubia balearica
GATGTCTGTGCCACCTTCTTCAAGATTCGGACTTCCTGTTGGTCATACTCCTTCTTGGAATCCACCAACCTCTTGATGATCTCTCTATCCTCATTCACTCGAAGGTGGGAAAATCCACAACTACTGGAAGAGTTCACTAAGTCCTTGTTGGTGGATGTCATCCCTTGATAAAAGTACTGGAGCAATTGACCTTCTCACAATATCCCATGATATTGCTTTTACTTCTGGGGTTGCATAGTCTTTATCTTTTCCCTTGTTTGACTCCAGGTAGACCAGCGATCTGTCCGGCTTGAAATTATTGGAATTGATCTCCTACTTGATCTCTTTTTCTGTGTAGCCCCGGCTCCTCAGCTTCTTTCTCTCCTTCTCTTTTAGCTGCTAGATCCGCTTCTCTCTTGTAGCCCTGTTGCCCTTTGGTCCGATGTGGTGGGTGTATTTCTTTTCCTTTGATTGGGCACTTGCCCTCTTTTTTCTTTTTCTGAAACACAAAAAAATGTGCAATTAGTTATTATCACTATGAATTAGTTGATAAATATTGAAATAATAGTTATGAAATCATGTAAGAACTTTACTTACCATCACGTCTTCAGTTTTTCTATGTTCCTCAAATTTTTTCCACTTATCATCATCCATCTAACTGTACTTTTCTCATGGCTTGTACTTTGGAATTTAGCCACTCGGGATGAAATGTATGTACTTGATCGCCACATTGGGCTTCCAATTACGGGCATTGGCAGCCTTTCCTACCATATTCTTTCTCAACCTCCTCCATTGCTCCTCAGCCATTTTGTTTCAAACTTGAAACTTGCTTGCGACAGACTATTACACAATATATAGGTTAATAGCAAGAATATATAAGTTAATAGAGACACTTAGGCATTTCAATACTAAGTATTATAACATTGTTTTTTAACTTTATATCTCTCCATGCCTCCTCCTTTACATATAACCGAACGTTGGGCCAGTGTATCTATGTACCAAATCTGACCCGCCTCTGAAATGTGTAGTTGCAATAAGCGGTCCAAGCGCTCCAATTTTTAACACATACCATCTCACCATCAATGTACTTGAAAGTGAACAGGACAGGGTCCTCTTCCTTGGCTAACATGACCGACTAGCACGTAGCTATTCCTCGTTTCCTACAACAGGTAGCAATCTCAAACTTGTCTAACATTTTCCCCTAATGGCCGCTTGCCTTGTTAAGGTCATCATTTCTCGGATCGCATAGGGGGTTGTCCTCGATATCTTCCTCATTCTCCATTTAACCACCCTCTTCCTCTTCCTCGAATTGAATCTTGAGGGATACGATCGGTGGGACGTCATCGTGCTCGCCTTCGAGGCCAACTTCTTGGTCCTCCACCCTTTGTTTTTGGGTGGAGGGCCACTCCTCTTCCTTTTTCCAGCTACCTTTTTTTTATTTAGGAGGCTTCTAAATATGAATACAAATAGAAAGATTTAGATATACAACAACGACATAGAAAGTTGGCTAGTAAATCCATGATAAACTCATATCAAAGTGGATAACCATAATGTATTTCGTACAACTCTAAGAACCATCTAACAAACATAAAAATTGCAAAAAAAAAAAAACCAACATCAATGACCAACAACAACACCGGTTAATGAAGACATCATTGCATCCTATCTTTCCACAACCTCATTGAAACTAATACATCAATGACGAATGAGATATATCATAATATATAATACATTTTTAACAAACAATTCATATCACACAATGAACCATATCTCATACATCACGAACAACATTTTGGCTATGGTAATTGTAATGAGTACAACCTCTAAACAACTAAACATTAAATAAACTTCATTGATACATTTCATTGAACACATACTATTTCATACCCATTTAATTGAATGTAAAGGAAGTAAGGGTTTGTAATCAACAAAAAATCTGGAAATGGATATAGTACCTTTGAACAATACGAGTTTGTAACTGCGAGGAAGGCGACTCTGACCGACTCCGAGTGCTTGGGGTTCTAATATACAAAAGAAGGAGGGGAGGGGGTTGGGTTGTTATATAAGGTGGATTTGAGAAAGTGGAGAAATGGAGGTTGAATGAAGAGTTATGGTGGTGAAGAACATGGGTATAAATCGAATTGAAGGAAGAGAAACCGTTTGGAAGAGAAACCGCGACCGTTATGTTAAGGAAGATGATCGGCCGCATTTTATATACGCAGAACCAACACCGATATTTAAACCGGCGTATTGGTGTCTACTTTAATTTTACTATATTCTAGGAGGATCACAAATATTCTAAATACAAGCATCAGTACTATACCAGTTCTGTTGAATGAAATGCCACTGCCTTTGTTAAATAAAAGCAGATGCATGCGACTGTTGTAAATATTTTTTCAGGGAGAAAGTAATGGGTTAAATTTATTTTTTCTAACTTTGGAGCATCAGTAAAATACCTAGTGCTATTTTGAAATTACTGTTGCCTACTACCATTAAAGCAGCTGCTCGAGACTGCTTTAAAAGAATTTTTGAAACAAAATTTTAGACAGAGAGAGGAAAGGTGTACAAAATTTTCTAAGTGTTTAGAAATATTAGTAAATACCGGTGCCATACTAATGAATACCAGAGCCTTTTTATTTTATCTGGGATGAATATGTTTTTAGCCCAATATGTTTTGAGCGGGAAATTTCATTTTCAAGACAACACTGGTATATACACCGGTACCTATAGGACTTCTTGAACTTTTGAATTTCCGCCTAGTTTTTGACTAAAAATTGGAATTTTTTTATTCCTTCTACAAATCAGCACTTGTTTTTACAATGACATATCAGTGCTAGTTTAACTATCAATATTTAGCATAATTCGATTTATTGGCAACATAAGAGTTAGAGTTTTTAAAATTAGTGTAGTTATTCAATTGGATTGAAAATCATTAAATTAAACATTCAATACATCTGGTGTTCCAAGTTTGTGTCAAAAAGATGGATGGAAAGGGCATTTATCTAACTTTGGTGAAATTACACTGTCGCCCAAAACTAAGTTACCCCTTCTTAACTGCGTCTAAATAATTTAATTTTGGGTATTCTTGGGTTAATATAGGTTATATAATGGAAATAGGTTTTACGAAGAAAATAAGTAAAGTGCTGGTACATGTCTTCGAATATCTTACTCTTGATTACTTTGAACTTAGGAAGTTAAACGGGAAGGATAATTGCTAAGTTTTTCCACATATTATGAATAAATTTTGTGATTCGGACTTGGAATGTGAATCTAGGTTTCATAATGTAGCATTTCTTCCAACTAGATTTCAATTTGGACATTCGAGTAAAGTTTTTGCCTTTTGCACTTAGGTCCCTCCAAGATTCTTTGAATTGTCGAAATGCAAAATTGGCGATTACGTAATGAAATTCAATAATATATGATCACAATTTTGTGATTTGGTCATGACTGGGTAAATGGAACGTGCTTGAAATTGAAAATAGAAAAGATGTACAACGTTATGTGAAAACTACATTGTTGCCCAAAAGTGTGTGAACTCCTTATCCATTGCTTCAAAATGGTTGATTTTTTAATTATAACCTAAATACAAGAATTTTAAATAATTTAATTTTCAATGGTATAAATCATAAAGTGTCACTACATGTTCTAGACTAAATTATGGAATATGGGTTTGAATTAATAAAGAGAAATCTGATTTGTTTACAGAAGTTTTGTTTTGCTTGATCGTTTATTATTTTTCCTTTACGGACATGGAAAATTCATTAACATTTAATATCCTAGATTCACATCTAATTGGATTTCAATTTGGACCTCCAAGTGTAGTTCTTGCATTTTTAATTTAGGTCCCTCCAAAATTCTTGGAATTGTCGAATCACAAATTTGCCATACCGGATTGAAATTGAATTAAATTCAATTGAACCTCTGCGTTTAGGGGTTTAATTGGTGAATGAAGGCCTTTCGTAACCCTTTGCCAAGTTGTGGATGTGATTTTTCAAAAAATGATAACGTGGCCCAAGTTATTCTGGTTTCACCTTCCACCACCATAAAATCAATATAAAAACGTGATATTTCTCAATCCATGTGATAATAATAATATTATGTCAACATAATAACGTTTATTTTTTCTAAACATCCCAAGAAAATAAAAAGTGTAAAAACCATAGTTTATGAAAATTTTATACTAAATCATGAATAATATTGAGCGAACTGTTCTTCATCCCACATTTATGCATCCTGTTAGCTGGTCCCCACATTGCTCTTCTCAATGCCCGAGTTGCTGCATGTAGGGAAATGTCCAATTGCTTTCACCGCATCGGGGAATTGATACCTAAAAACCTTAGCCATTTGATTGCATCAGGATGTTTGATAATGTGATTCCATAAGCGGATTTTGAACACCAACCTCCAACAGCGCGACTCTAGATTCAAATGAAGGAACCACATTGTTATAAGCCATTTTGTAGAAAGTTTCTACCGTAATCTTACCCATTGATTGTATGTATATGTCGTGCGAATAGTGTGGGGCACCCACTTTTGTGCACAGTGCAAAGATGATGCTGCAGTAACCGTAACAACTAGATTTCTCCGAATCCTGTCACAACCTGTTCACTATTCGAAGACCAAAATTCCATTGTAGTTTTTGTTTAATTGCATAAAGATATGTAAGCCTAAATTTAAGCACATTTGTGTTTATTGTGACCGGGTCCATTCTAGATGCTATGAAGTGGTACCATCCATTCATCTCGAGCGTGAGGACCTTCTTTGAAATCTTTGTCCAACCCAGTTTAACAAGTGAATCGACATCAGTTCCCTCCTTAGTAACTGTCCTCACAATATTCTTCCCAATGGGATCATCAAAAAGCCAAGCGTCATCGACCTTGGTATGGAAGGCAAGAAATTCATCCTCCTCGGTGGGAACATTTGGCAACCCGTAAAATTCTTTTACAGATTCAGCTATCAATCAGACCATTTTGCCTCTACATAACGCCTCATCCCACCTAGGACCTCACCTCAAATTAGCATAGAACTTACTCACGATGCTGAGGTTAAACGTTGCAGGCATGTCACACAACTTTTCCCATCCAAGTATCTGGATAGATTCTTCAATGAGGGGAGATGCTTCTATTCCCCACTCTTGAAAAGGTTGCCTTGTTCTATAAGTTTGTTCAATTACCCTTGTCTTCTCCAGCACGGACCTTTTATCTTGTTGTTTAATATTGTATTGAATTCCAGGAGAGGAAGGGGATTCCTTGCGTGTCCCCTTCAATGGAGTTTTTGGTGCCATATCCAGCAAAGTACACTCAAGTATTTTAACAAACACCTTCCTTGCATAAAAAAACCCTTAACAATACTGGTTTTTCAAACATGAACAAACATTCAATGGAAATCAATGTAAACCTAAGGATAGAGATATGTAACTAATCTACATTTATGCTGTGTACATCATTGCAACATAGACTATATCCTATTGTAGAGAAAATTTAACAAACTTTTTTCCAAAAGCTTCCATGAGGAACTTTCTTCGGTAAAATGATAAATTTCTTGCAAGAGAACTTACCTTATTCCTTTTGAAACCTTGGGTTGATGATCCGATGGTGATAGTAGGGAAGAGTTTTTCTCCAAATTCATGAATTGGAAGGTGAAGCTGGATATGTTTTTTTAAAAGAGTGGCAGAGTTAGCACCGATACAAACTAATGATACTTGTGTCTGTTTAGGTTATGTGAGCTGCTGACATTGCTTTAAATAAATTTATCTATTTTTTTAGCCCGAGACAAAAGTCACAAAATATTTCCTAAGTATAGAGCACCAATACTAATACCGGTGCAGTGAAGCACATATACCGGTGCCTGCTTGGATTTAGGAAGTTGTATATCGCTGTTTTAAATCTTTGTATGCTCTTTTTTCCAACCCGGGACCTAAATAAAAAATATTTTCCAAGTACAAAGCACCGGTAGTAATACCAATGCTAGGAAGGACACATACTAGTGCCTATTTAGGCTAGGGCCACCGCCTAACGCTGCTTTGAATCGTTTTATCAAAAAATAATTTCAGCCAGAGACCAAAGTAACAAAATATTTTCTAAGTACAGAGCACCGACTCTATTACTAGTGCCTTTGATGAAACAAAGCACAGTCTATTTTCCAGCATCTGTTATGGATCTCATTGTCAGTGCTGTTATTCATTTTCAATTTTTACAAACAAGATATAATGAAGGAGAAAATAAAACTTTGTGACACTATAAATGAACTAAACCCAAATTCATATATTAATACTAATTACATTTGTGGTAATAAGATGCACCTATCTTTTCCTTTTCAAGGAAACATCACCCACTACAATATGACAACTCTCATCAACCCATAATCCATCCCCATGTGATCGTCTACCTACTAAAACTCCACCCACATCCTCCAAACTAGGAAATACAGATGGGAACTCAAGACTTTCCGCTCAGACGAGCCAATCAATCTCATCTTCAAAGTAGAACTTCTTCCGGACGATATGCCACTTCTCGTTGCTAAGTTGAACTTGTCATCCTCGAATCCAACTCGAGATAGGTTCACCAATTAAAAACCCATGGGTTTCTCCATATGAATCCCATCTCCATTATCAACCCTCCGACACTTGAATACCACAACTTTGAACTCAACGTAGTCGAACTCCCAAATTTCCTCAATCACCCCATAAAAGGTCATGACTGCAAAAACATGGTTTCTGTCTTTCTTGTTAGACTGACACATCGATCCAAATTTGATGTAAACACCACTGTTCCGCGTCGTGCTCTTGCTGTCCTTCTCAGTCATTGCAAAATTGAATCCATTAATATCATACCCTAGGTATTTTCTGATAGTGTAGTTTGGCCTCTTTGCAAATGCACGCTGTTTACTTGGCATGCAGTCCACATTGCAGCAATTATAAAATGAATTCACAAATGTGGAAGAATGCTCTAATTGTATTTTGTTCAAAGTCTAGTCCTGATATAGTTCTTGTAAATGTGACATGTGCTCTTGAACATAGATTGCCGTCTCGTTACTATTCATTAAAACATAAAGGTGCACTGCTATCAACTCAGCATTGAAGGGTGTATGATGTTTCCATTTTATACGGTTGTTTTGAGACTTTTTGGATTCACTTTAATATACTTTTGTGCTCTAGATGTTGCATTTTCCTTGAAATTCTCTAAGGGAAGTGAAGAGCGACTTTTGCGCTCTTGTTACATTTCTAGAGGATTTTATGTGACAAGAATTTTTTTTTGAAGACCTTGAAGACTAGCTTTGAATAGTTGAAGATTTGAAGACTTGCATTTTAGCTTTGAATACTTGAGGAATTGAAGTGAAGAGGAAGACTTGAAATTATAAAAGAAATGAAGATGTTGTCTTTGGCATCCATCGTGAGTCGCAACGAGTATGTCGCAAGTCATGAAGGACGAGTGACCAGAATTCTTTTCTACTTTTTGTACTATAAATACCAAATCTTTTCCTCTTTCCTTTCTATCCTCTTCTTCCTGCACGACTTCGGGGCTGAAAATCCTAGGTTTCTTCTTCTTTTTCTTAGTTTTTCTAGGTTAGTTATGTGTTTTCATTATCTAGGCTAGTTTTGTGCTTGGCAGCAATTGATTGAAACTTCCAAATCAATGTAGTAAGAACCTCTATTTCACTCTTTCTTGAAGCATTTGTTATTTAGCATTTATTGTGTTCTTGATGTTGAGTTTTGCTTCTTTTATGCTATGGGTTGTTTGAGAATATGAAGTGTTTGTATGATTAAGTGTCAGGGTGTTAGGAAAGTGTACAATTTCTTCTCATTTTTGGTATGAAAATCCAAAAATATGAAATTATAACTTCTTGTTGTGTAATGTGATGTTAATCTTGCTAGATGAGTATGTTAATGTGGTTTGTTATAATATTTCTCATGAGGTAGCGAAGAAAGGTTGAATCTTGAATGTCGATCTTTCTAGGTTTAGCATACTAAATGTATTGTTGGGTTAAATAGCTAGACATTTGGTAGAATGCTTGTAGCTGTTATCAAATCTATGGTTTTTTGTATATAATTCCATTGATGAAATATTTTTATGGTCGTTGAACGTCTAAAGTGATCATTAATGAGGTTTGCAAATGGTCGTTGATCGTCTCTGTGAATACTATTAAGAAGAAACGAATGTCTATCTATTTAAATGGAAGTGATAGCATTCCCATAGGTAATGAATGTGATGGAATGAGTGAATGGTTCTAGGATCTATACGAGGATTGAAAGTGGAATCAATTGCCCCCAAGACTTTTTCTTTTGTAGTTTTTATCCCTTTTTCTTAGTTTATTGCATGATTGACATAGTAACTTAACCTTGTTAGTTATCTTGTATTTACTTGCATAACTTAGGAAAAACCAACCAAAACCCCCTCTTTAATTGCTTATATATATATATATATCTATGTATATGTATGTGTGTATATATCTAGGCTTATATCCACCCTTATATGCATGAACCCTTAGGAAAATTTCTCTTCTTCGTGGACAACCTCGATTTGCCACTATCAACTTAGTTGTATTTAGTAATAATTTAGAGCTTATAAATTGTATTTTTGAGAGATATGGTGACGACCTCCCAGTGTATGAAGTGTACCTTTTGAACGTACAACCTCATTCTTCCTACCAAAGTGCGCTTGTTTAGGTAATCCCACCGATTTCTTATCAACTAAGTTCGAAGTATAGTATTCAATAATCTCCTCAGTCACGTACCTTTGCAAGATGCTCGTATCCAGCCAGATGCAATTATGAACGTAACCTTTAAAAACACCCATGTGTCGTTCGAATGGGTACATCTAGGGATGGTTATGGGTCTAGGATCCGACCTAGACCCATAAGGTCTAGACCCATTGGGTCGGGTATGGGTCTAAAATTTTTAGACCCACGGGTCCGGGTGCCGGTCTAAAATATTAACACACAGACCCGACCCATAGACCTATATAACACAAACTATGCAAATAATTTTATCCTAATTTCTAATTACCTCCATATTCTCTCTGTATTTTTATTTTTAAATAAACAAACAATATGTATTATATATTTTTCTTAAAAAAATAATTCAAATGCATATTGAACTTGAATTATTTATATTTAAGATAATATGTATTTTTTAGTGAATAAAAACAGAATAATAGATTCATTTAGGACCCGTTTTGGACCCAAGAGCTGTTTGGATCCATCGGATTGGAGTGGGTCTAATATTTTCAAACCCTACGAGTCCGGATCGAATTTGAGTCTAAATAAATTTCGGTAGGATTGAGTCTGTGTCTTATTAGACCTGACCTAAATCCAACCCTTGATCATCCCTACATTCGAGATAACACCATTTTTTAATACAAGCAATTCTCATGATCAATGACGTGGTATACCCACCAATGAATCCATGATCCTGGTTTCAAAAAGGTCCATATGAAAATGCTAGAAACCTACTTTTCAACTTTTTAGTAAGTGATTTATATGGTCCTAAAACTGCATTTAGTTATAAGTGCCTTCAGTGTTCTTCTTTAATGCCTGTATTGTCTTTAAGCCCATTATTTGACGCTGAATTTAGTTGAAATGTAACATGAAAACTAAATTATGATTGTTTGAAAAATTAACCAATTCACATGAGATTTTACCATTGAATCTTCCAAAAAATTATTTACTATACTATTTATATTTACACCATGCACTGTGCGATACATAACTTTTACTTATGAATTTATATTTTTTTAATGTATTCTAGATGATACAATATTAATAAATAGCAAAGTTTTATTTTAGATTGCCTAGCTGGTAGGAGTAATTTTCTAATAGCAAAGTTTTTGTGATGTTATTTTATCTTGAATAGATATAGTGCCCAAGATTGGCTGTGATGCATGTGAGGGATCAATCTTCCCAGATGATGATTAACCTCGGGATCGTCCGGGTGTGTTCCAGTCTCCTGGTTTCCTCCAAGAGAATCCACAGGGAATGTCCCCGTGGAGAAATTCTGACGCCCAATTCACTTTGAAAAATATTCAAATGTATCGTAGGTTGAGAGTTGCTTAACCGAATTAATGCTCTATATCTTTCTATTTATGTGCCTCTTGATCGTGCGTGGTCTGTGTTGTGTGTTCATCTCTACTAGATTGTGGTCTAGTAGAGGGAGACATGGTGAATAGCACTCTTGTGCTTTCTTTGGGTTCGATTAATTTCCGACGAACTGCACTTGGCTTGGTCCTAAATGTTTAGCGAAATGGGCCTTATGCTTAGGGCTTCTTAGGCTAGGTATATACCATAAACCCCTAGCCGCAAAGTTATAAAATGCGTAGTGTTTAAGGATTTTGATCAAACATATATAATATATTTTGTCTATTTTGCAGGAAAAATATATATTGTTTGGGCTTGATAAAAAGTTGTGACGCCAGGATGAAGCTATGCATGACTTCGTGAGTACGAAGTAAAGTTGGGTGTATTATTATTATATTTCTTTATTTTGCGAGTCGGTTAGTATCGCCTTACCTTTTGGGATTTGGATATGTTATCTTGAAGATCGAGGGTGAGATTGGTACGCGAGCGTAATGACATGTGATATAATTATTTTAACAAATGTTTAACAAGTGAAGGCTCCTATTTATAAGTAGAACAAGTTACTTATAGCCTCGAAAAGGTGCATTTTCAAAGCGCGACTTTATATGTTTGGCTTATTTGGTGAGTGTATAAAAGCCTGGGGACGTGTTGGTGTAACTTACCTTGCTCATTTAGCCTCCAGGTACATTAGCGGACCTTTTGTGGATGTTCTCTAGGGTCGTTGTCGATTGAAGGTACTATTTTGGTATTACCATTCTTATTTTTGCAAATATGGTGGTTATTTGTTCTGAATTCTCGTTCTCCAATGCATGTCTTAACGTGGATGATAGTGGGGGTAGTGGGTGATGAAATACTTTTCGATGATGACGTGAATATCAAGGAAGATGAAGTGGTAGGGGAGATCTGGATGCTTTTCGATGATACTAAAGCAATATCATCTATCTTTTGATAGGTGTAAGATCAGGTTGCTTGTTGCAGGTGAAAGGGTGTGGAACCCGCTTCCCCCCGACTGGCTATTTTAGGTTTGATGAGCATTTTTCTTGTATAGACTTACTCCGACTGTGTAGGATTTTGTGGTGGGTGTAATGGAGGCTTACGGATTTGATATCGCCCAGATTCATCCAAGAGGTGTGGCCATAATGAGTGGGTATCAAGAAGTATATAAATTGCTAATTGTTTTTGTAAAGGTTGGTTATTTTATCAACTTTATCACCCATGGAGTGCAGGTAAAGAATGTTTTTTATGTTGTATCCTAGTATTTATGCTATTTTACTTGTGAAGAATTTTCCCAGGAATTGTGGGCCGTGAAAAGAGAGGTATTTTTATGTTAAGGTTGTGGAGGTCTAATCCAATGCCTACGTGGAACTCTGTTGTTCCCTACGATAGGCAATTTGATAAGGTGGTGAAATCGATGAAGAAAAGTTTGATAAGGTGGTGAAATCTACGATAGGCAATTAGATTTGATCCCACATGTCGTGAAGATAATCAAGCCTAGAGGGGAGCAAGGTTGTAGCTTTTCATGTTATTATATCGCTCATGGGTTTATTTTTATTATGTTTGTTGAGCTTTTTGTATGTACTTTGCTAATGGATTATTCCGTGTACGAATAGGATTGTCGGATATTTACCCTCCTGGTCCTACCAACAGTGGAGAGGAATCTGAGTGGTAGTACACTGATGCTCAACTGAGTGCTTGGTCGAGAAATAAGCCAAGGGTTAGTGGGGGTTCTGGCAAGGTGAATGTCACCTAGCAAACTGCTGACACGGTTTCTACCACTGGAGGCTTTAGATAAGGAGGTGACGAGGTAACATCTCTTATGCCTATTGGGGGGGCATATGAAAGGTGGTAAGGATAATAAAGGTTGGGGAATGTTTGCTCCTACTGGCTTGTCTCTAGCAGACTATAAGGATTTTATTACTTTGTTTGGCTTAGCCGCCGAGGCAGTATCACTGTTTTGTCGTTTAGCTTAAGGGTTTATCATGGGTGTTATGTTTGTTAACTGTGGGTTGTTTTGTTTCAGCTAGGTGGTTACATGACAGCTATGGCTCACCATCCATCTGGTTGTACCAAAATGATAAAGGGTTTGCATGAGTGTGTGGTTGAGTTAGAAGGGGAGTTGAAGCGATCCGAAGAGAATATCAATGAGTTGGAGACGGAGGTGGCTACAACAAAAAGTTTTAGTGACAGGAAGGATTGGTGAATGCACTACTAGTTGAGCATCTATCTGAGTTGTGGAGCGGGGAACTTGCGGATCTAAGTTACTCTCGAGTTTTGGTAAACAAGTTGATGAAACTAAAGGATTTTTATAACTTTATCGATGAAATGTATGTTAATATTGTGGATGTTGATTGGTGGCGTGCATGGCGGAACATACATGCCAAGAAGCTTTATTTAGCAATTAAGGTGTTGGAGGATGGTGACACCATTGTTGAGTTCGTGGTGGATGCGGATGAGGATTTTTCTCGAAAGGTTGTGGATATTGGACACCCATTCCTTCTTGTTGAAGAACAAGAAAAGATAACCTCGTTGACCTTGTTAGAAGAGCTTTCAAAGTGCGAGCTTGATAAGTATGAGGCTGCGGTGGCTACACTAGTGGAGAAAGGCCAATTAAAAGCGGTTATATCGGACCAGAGAAGGAATTTTTGTAGTGCCTTCTCTGGTCCTAAATTTTATTGCAATTAATTAAATGCGACTCAAAAACCACCTTTAACTAGAATCCAAAAAAAGTTCTGAATTCTGGATTTGAATCTTATCTACCAAAAAAAGTCGACGTTTCCGGCAGCCTTGATGCAAGATAAAACAGAGAGAAACAGAGGTAGCACTGGTTTTGCGATATTCAACTATCAGTAAAAATGACACTGCAATAATAAAAATTCTTTCATAGACAAGTATTCCAATCAAAAAAAATTAAGGCCCCTAAGTAATTAATCAGAAAACTAAGGCCACAAAGTATTCGAATTAGGAAAAAAACACCACCGGCGCACAACGAAGTCCACAGTGGCAAACATACCACGACGGACGTTGAAGGCCACGATGCAACGGTGGATGAGAAGGCCGACGACAGTAAAGCAGGTTGCGGAGAGAGAGAAATGCGATGGCGGACATTGAAGGCCACAGCGGCGGAAGCTAGATCTGGTAGCACAGCGGTGGGCGAGCAGCACGGAGAGGAAGATGCTCCGGAAAAGGGGTGGTGGAGCTTTGGATGTGGAGGCGGAGTGAGATCTATAGGGGTGGAGCATTTAGGGAGGAGGTAACGGAGTGAGAAGTTTTAGGGTTTGAGGGATGCGGAAGAGAGAGGCGGAAGAGAGTGAGGGATGAGAGAAATTGAAAAATGAAAAGGAGAGAGAGGTGCTAGATTTACAAAAAATAATTCCAAGGCATTATATTTAACGTTTTCATTTATATAGTGGTTTATAAAAGGCACTCCATTAAAGGTGGTTCTACATTTGAACCGCCTTTAATCAATTTTTACAAAGGTAGAAGTGTCTTTAATCGATTTAAAACCTCCACTAAAATAATATGTGTGACTTAAGAGGCAGTTTCGAGTTCGGAACTCTATTTGAATCCTAATTAAAGGCAGTTCCTCAAGAACTGCCTTTGATTGCATGCGTTTAATCAACACTTTTCCACTAGTGCTAGGGAAGGGCATGGTTGGACTAATGTGGATGTTGAGCCTATGCAACAAACTAATCATCCTTATGCTACATTAGGTTTTACAAGTGTGCCAAAAAGAAGCTGGGCACAAGCAGCTGACAACGTAGCCATTGGGTCGCGTAGCGGGCAAGTGGGGGGAACTGATGCAACTTAGATGGTTTTTAAATTTATTTTATTTTGGGGATATTCTCCGGTAGTTCTTGTTGTTCAAGTAGTATATTTTTCTTAAGAAGTGTGTTTGTGTTTGTTTATTTGATACTTTTATATTATATTTTCAAGGCCATGGTTGGCGTCTATTAAAGGTGATATGCTTTTGATTTGTTGGAGATTTTATTCCTTTTGGGGTTGCTACTTCTCGAGGGTGTTTGGCATTCCAATAGATGTGGTGGTTTATATTGCATGATCTTGTGGGGTTGTTAGGGTGTAGTTTGGTGTATGGTATATTAGGTCTAGGATAGGTTGATCAAGTAGAGTTTTGGGTTTGTGTTTTGAGAAGGTAAGGAATATTATGATGGTATTGAGAACCTCTTGGTTAAAACACAAGTGATTGAGCACTTGCGTCGTTGGCTGATGGTTTTCCAAGCATTTGAAAAGCTGTGCACAATCTCCCTACGACCGGTCTAGGTTGAGGTTAATATTTATATACTACGAAGTGTTCTAAGTTTTTTTTCCAGCTTTAGGGTTT
Organism: Rubia balearica; assembly: GCA_032355405.1. Taxonomy (NCBI): domain Eukaryota; kingdom Viridiplantae; phylum Streptophyta; class Magnoliopsida; order Gentianales; family Rubiaceae; genus Rubia; species Rubia balearica. The sequence continues at coordinate 14,389 of JAULKJ010009514.1, forward strand.
TAGACTAGGTTGGTTGTTCTTAGGGTTGATGGATAAGGGGAGGGCTGGGTTCCCGCTGAGAAATGCAGGAGATATTCACTTATGTTGTTAGTTGGGATTTTTCTAGGCATATGCGAAGCCGTGATTTATCTTCATGTGCACGTTGCGATTTTTTGGTGTCTTTGTTACCAAGTCTGCGGGTGGTTATCTTAGGTATGTGGGTAAGAGTGGCACATAGGCATTGACTATTTTTATCAAGACTGACTATTCGGCTAGTTGGTTTTTGGAGAACATGTGCGCGCTTCATTTTAAGAGTTTTAATTATGAAGGATTTTGCATGCCCAAGACTAGGTTATACCTATGTAAAGGGTTATTATCGGAGCATTTTAACGAATTGTGTCTATGAGATAGTATTTTGGGTGAGTAGTTTCTTAGTGGATGAGCTAGGTGTTATCCTTGAGGGAGAGATGGTTTATGTGTTTTATGATTCTTATACATCGTTGGTTATGTGGTGGTTGGAGATGGTTGGAGTTTTTCTCCACTTAGTTGGGGTGCAAGCTCTGTTATTTATATGCTAGATTGAGGCCATTGGAACACACCACTTATGTTTTTGTTAATTTAATGGTATGTATAGTTTTATGGGCTTTCATATTTGTTTTTTTATAGTTTGGCACAGAATTGGCGGATGGGATAAGCAAATGTGAAGAGATGTTGATGATGCTATTATGACATCATCTCGGAAGCCCACTAAATGACGCAAGGAAGAAATCGCATTGGATTTGTGCTTAGGTTTTCTCCGGGTTGTAGATGGGGGAAGAGGATGCGCAGTGCTGGAAGTGGGTTTGTTTGCAAATCAGTCGCCCCTATTACACGAAGGTAGGATTACCACGTTTGCAAATCTCTGGGTGTTTTTCTTATTGGGTTAGGAGGATAGTACCACGTCACCAAGGGCACTAGTTACAGAAAATAGAAGGGGATGAATATGCCATCATTTCATCTCCATTGGAGCCTTTTATTCCCTTGCAAGCGTATTGTTAGAGGTTTGAGTCAGTTTGTAATAAGTTGGTATTTTTGTAACTTGTTTGTGGGGTGTGGTTTGTATTTGTTGTAATATTTGTATGGATTTGTGGTTCTTGGAAAAGATATTTTGTCGATTAGGCTACTTAATCGTATTTTTTGTTGGAATTTGTCTGTTTATACTGCATCGTTTGTTTGCGATCTTTGTGTTGATATGAGCATTACTCTGTCGGATATCTCTCCTTCGCCTTATGTATTATTAGCGCGCCTAGTTCCATGTCTAAATGATATTTATCACTACATCCTCTAAGTGGGGGCGAATATAATATGAAAATTTGGATTATGCATCAATTTATATTTGTGCGAAGTGATTTTCGTTTGGAGACGTACCTTTAATGGTGATACCTTAATTAGTTGGGAGTGTGGTTGTGACCTTTTCGTAATTCTACTTTTTTTTCTTGGCTCGTTGTTGTGTCTCGTTGTACCCTAGTTTTCCCTGGTGGGTCAACCTTTGTTTTTCCTTCTGTCAGGTGGTTGGTTTTTCTTGGTCTTCAATTTTCTTGCATATCCACAGATTAGTTTCCTTGTCCCCTCATATTTCTCTCCGATCTTGCTTGTTTGTATGCTTCAAAGGGTTTGCTGGTGTGTGGCCGTGCCATTATCCTGGTCTTCTCTGACCTGGTCACATTGATTTGGTTGTGTTGGTTGTTGCACGAGATTTCCTTTTTTTCTTATTATATTCTCATTTGTTAATTTTTCCTTGTGTTTGTTTTATTTTATTTTTGTTTTGGCTGAGAAGTGGTGGTTCTGGAATGGTCTCCAACCTTTCCCTTGGACCGTCGAAACCTATAAATATTTTTTTGGCACAGACGGCGCCACTAATGTGGGAAATCCTTTCAGATGATAATAGAACTTGGGATCGATCGGGTGAATTCCACTCTCTTGGGTGCCTGTCCCGAGGAGAAACTTTAATGCCCAAGCCAGTTCGGGAAATCTTCAGAGGTCCCATAGGTTGAGAGCTGTTTGTCTTTATATGTGGAGACTTCTTGATCATGAAATCGTGGTCCATGTGTCGTGTTCATCTCTACTATATCATGGTATTGTAGAGAGTGTTGTGATGAGTAGCAATTATGCTCTTTCTTCGGATATGGAATTGACAAGTCTAGGAACCCCCAAATGAAAACACATTTTTTCTTATTATATTCTCATCTGTTAATTTTTCCTTGTGTTTTTTTTTGTTTTGGCTGAGAAGTGGTGGTTCTGGAATGGTATCCAACCTTTCCTTTGGACCGTCGAAACCTATAAAGATTTTTTTTGGCACAAACGGCGCCACTAATGTGGGAAATCCTTCCAGATGATAATAGAACTTGGGATCGATCGGGTAAATTCCACTTTCTTGGGTGCCTGTCCCGAGGAGAAACTTTAATGCCCAAACCAGTTCGGGAAATCTTTAGAGGTCCCATAGGTTGAGAACTGTTTGTCTTTATATGTAGAGACTTCTTGATCATGAAATCGTGGTCCGTGTGGCGTGTTCATCTCTACTAGATCATGGTTTTGTAGAGAGTGTTGTGATGAGTAGCAATTCTGCTCTTTCTTCGGATATGGAATTGACAAGTCTAGGAACCCTCAAATGAAAACACATCTTTTCATGGTATCACCATAATTTAAAATGCGTGTGATCCTTCTAATGAAAATGCATATTTCCACCAGATTAACTTGACAGAAAAAGGAAAGGATGTTTGTAAGGACCATAAGCAAGTTCTAGTACTTTGGTCATGGATAATGTTGCATGTACAAAATTTTCTAATACTAACTTGCAGGGGTTCAAAGCAGGAGTTGAAGGTCCTAAACCTCCTTTCAACCCTCTTAAATCAAAAGAGTTCCCGAAAGCGCTCGACAAGAAACAAAGCGGTCAAGTTTTTTACTTGAACTCAAAGGTAAGATTCAAGGAAAGAAAAAGTAGGAGGCTAATGGACAAGCAGTTAGTGACAAGTGGAATCACAAATGGTGATTCTGGGGACCCGAGGGAAGGTCCTGATAAAATTTTGTTCACCAAATATAAGGCGTATCAAGGACAATAAATATATGCTTTTATGTCCTACATTCTATTGTCACGATGAATGAAAAACGTACTATTTAAATTTTTATAATTTTGCATTTGATGATTTTTATGTTTTGATTCTAGTTTATGTAAGCTGGGTTTATGCATTTTATTTGCGTTAGAAAGTTATAGAATGTAAAACCCACAAATAATTGTGGCTGTGTGTATTCATATATATACTAAAGTAAAAAGGGTATACAGGGTACAATCAGATATGGAAAAGGATATACAAAACCAATCAGAAAGGGATTTCCTTTCTTAACTTGATTCTAATTAATCTACAATCCTATTACCCCCCCCCCCAAGCGAAGCGTGGGACTGGTCGCAACGCAAAGCTTGGAACAGAAGAGCTCAAACTGAGGAAGAGGTAAACCCTTTGTAAAGATGTCAGCAAGCTGTTGATCTGTAGGAACATAAGCAACCTTGAGCTTGCCAGAAGAC